>CAMOHE010054224.1:157819-233935 GCA_946598075.1 Artocarpus hirsutus | reverse complement strand
CACATCCATAGACGTGAAAAATCTCTTTGCTGTAGATGAGTAGCAGCGCTACCCCTTTTGATTGGCAGAATAGCCAAGAAAAATGCATTTTAAGGACTTGGGATCAAGTTTTCCACGATGTGGCTGGTTAATATGGACAAATGCAGTACACCCGAAAACCTTGAGGGGTAATGAAGAGATTATTCGAAGATTTAGGTATATGGAGAGTAGTGTTTGACAAGGAGTTTTAAAATCCAAAACTTTTGAGGGCATGCGATTTATCAAAAAGGCTATTGTTTGAACAGCTTCTCCCCAATAATATTTTGGAACATTCGAAGTGATCATAAGGGATCGGGTTACCTCCAAAAGATGTCGATTCTTCCTCTCGGCGACTCCATTTGTTGGGGGGTCTTGACACACGAACTTTGATGAATAATTCCTTGTTGGAGAAGATAAGACCCGAGAGAATTATGGAAATATTCTCGTCCATTATCTGTCTGTAGAACCTGAATTTTGGTTTGAAACTGTGTTTGGATCATATTGTTGAAATTCTCAAATATTTTTTTTTACTTCAGATTTTTCTTTCATGAGGTGGACCCAAGTGACTCGAGTGTGGTCATCAATGAAGGTGATGAACCATCTAGAGCCAGTTATACTAGCAATTCTAGATGG
Source organism: Artocarpus hirsutus (assembly GCA_946598075.1). Lineage (NCBI taxonomy): Eukaryota > Viridiplantae > Streptophyta > Magnoliopsida > Rosales > Moraceae > Artocarpus > Artocarpus hirsutus. The sequence continues at coordinate 233,284 of CAMOHE010054224.1, read as the reverse complement.
CCCCCACACATCGCTGTGAATTAGAGAAAACGGTTGTGAAGGTTTGTACGGTTGATTTTGGTAAGAATTGCGAACATGTTTGAAAGTTGGCAAATTTCACATTGCAAAGACTTTGGATTTTTATTGAACAACGAAGGAAACAACTTCTCAAGATACATAAAACTAGGATGTCCTAGGCGATAATGCCAAAGCATGATAGCATTATCATTGATTTTATTGGAAACAGAAACTACACAAGTGGATTTCTCTGGTTTTCTCTTAAAGTCATCAACTCGAAGAAGATAGAGTCTGGCCCATTCTTTGGCTTCACCAATCATCCTCCCCGAATCGAGATCCTGAAATTCACATGTATTAGAAGAAAATTTAGTAATATAGTTTAAATCCTTAGTTAGTTTACTAATTGATAACAGATTGCAATCTAACTTAGGAACATATATGACAACATTCAGTGTTATCCCATCTACAATCACAACAGAACCTGAACCTACCACCTTCGAGAGGGATCCATCCATAATCCGAACAGCAGAGTAGTCTTGACATGGGATAAAGTCTTTGAAAAAATTGATATCCCCAGTCATATGATCTGAAGCGCCTGAGTCTATAATCCAGGTTTTAGATTTTCCCTTTTTAACGACCAAAGCGCTCAAAAAATTACCTTTTTGTGCTACTGATGTGGTACCAACTTGTAATCCGAAACTTTGAAGAGACATGAACATTTTCTGTAGTGCTTCAAGTTGTTCCTTATTAAATGGGCTTGACTCAATTGATCCTCCCGATTTGTCATTCTCGAATGTAGAGGTTGCAACATGTCCTCGGTTTTCTTTCACACGTGGTTTGTAGTCAACAGGTCTTCCATGAATGTCTTAGCATGTCTCCTTAGTGTGGCCAGATTCTTTACAATGATCACACCAAGGCCGATTCTTCTTGGATTAGCTGTTGCTGTTGTTGTTGGACTGTGGCTTTCTGGATACAAGCGCTGAGCTTTCTAGAATTTGAGTGGCAACATTTGGGCCAAGCATGACTTTTCTTCAGCTTTCTTCTTTACAAACTTCTAAAAAAACTTCACGAACACTTTGAGGCTTTGTGCTGAGAATCCTCCCACGAACATCGTCAAGATCTTTGTTGAGGCCGAGAAGAAATTTGTAGATTTGGTCTTGCTCTATAATTTTCTTATATTGAATTGCATCTTTAGGACTTTTCCATTGAAGGCTTTCATAGATATCAAGCTGCTGCCATTGTCGAGTGAATTTGTTGAAATACTCAATCACGGACAACTCTCCTTGTCGCAGATCATGAAGGACGCTTTTGATCTCAAAAATTGTTGAAGTGTTGTCCACATTTGAATACATCTCCTTGGCTGCATTCCATATTTCTTGTGCAGTACTATAATACATGAAGTTTTCAGTTGTTTCATTTGTCATGGAGTTGAGTAACCATGACATAACCATGCTATTTTCCAGTTTCCACATTCGCAAAGATGAATCATCTTCTTTGGGTTGCGGAATTGCTCCAGTGAGATAATCCTCCTTGCCTTTTCCACAGATGAAAATCCGGACAGATTGAGCCCATTGGATATAGTTTTGTCGATTGAGCTTGTGTCCTGTGATTGGAATAATCATACTTTCCGACATCCCAACCACATTGGGAAGAGAGGCCTCTAATTTGGAAGTGACTTTGGAACTGGAACTATTTTTGCTGCTGCTAGTCATGACCTTGGACTAAAAAACTTTGAAGGCTAAATAATGACCGGTGTGATACGCTCTGATGCCATGAAATTTGGAGAAAAATAGATGATTTTCTGTTATTTCTCTCTATCTAAAAAGAGTACAATGGATGATATTTATAGATGAGAATCACCTAGCTACCCAATCCCCTATACACCCGGATATACACTAATAAAAGGAAATATATTATCCTATTTAATAGGAATGCCAAGTCTACCGAGATTTGATTGAAATCCCTTTTATTCCAAAAATATCAAATGCTTATCCTAACAGCTAATTGACAATGCTTATCCTAACAGCTAATTGACAACTCAGCCGAGGATAGAACCGAATTTCAACACTATATTATCGTATAAATACAAAAATTCACTAGCAACTTTGACGGATTGTTAGCAACCAACAAATACAATATTTCATTTGAAATGCTCTATTACTATGCAAATACAAAAATTCACAATTGACTTCACCGAATTACCGATAGCCAAAAAAGACAATATTTACGGTGTAAATACAAAATTCACTAATGGCTTCGTTGGACTGCCGGCGGCCAAAAAATACATTATTACTCTAGTAATAATGTATCAATATATAAATACGCCATGAAATGCAATATTACTCCGATAATACTATATTATTGTGTAAATATAAAAGTTTACTAGTGACTTCACTAGACCATCAACGGTCGAAAAATACAGTATTACTTTGATCATATTATATTACTGTGTAAATACAAAAGTTTTCCAGTGACTTCGTCGGACAATCGATGATCGAAAAATACAAAAATTTATTGGCACCGTTGCCGGACATCACTGGCAAAGGATAAAAACCATATATAGCTCTAAATATTTCAATTTTTACACCAAAAAAATTCAATATTTCAATTAAACATAAAACTAGATTATACCAAAAAAACAACAACAACCTAGACACTGCCCCGCATACTCCAACAGCGGTCACACATGCTTTGATAGCAAACTCTAATCTGCTGCCCACGTCAAGGTGCTCCAATAACACTGCCAGGCTCCCTAACACTAGAAGGAGCCAATCTTCGCAATGCCGATAGCAACACACTCCTCCGATGCTTGTTACCGTCAGATTTGGTGAAAAAAACCACGCCGCTATCATGTCTCTCTTCCTCGACCATCACACATTGGTCATCACTATTGTTTTCAATCAACTCAGAAGCCAAGGGAAATCGAACCCTCGGGAGCTCCTGACCTAACTTTGGTGCCGTCAATAACGAAAACACTACAAATCTTAACAATAGCGATGACGAACTTCGCTAGAATTTGTCAAGTGTCGCCGATCTTCATAAATCATTCTCCAAGTGGTTGGCTCGTTAGAGCTCGGTCGTGCACGGCACATTTCTGGCTGGAGAATATCTAACGAGAGAGGGAGGGTTGGGGTGAGAGAGAAAATGGTAGAGAGAGAAATTAGATTTTCTTTTTTTTTTTTTTGGGAAAATAAAAGAGTTGATATATGATTTCAAATTTTTGACTTTGTATGTTGCAAAAAATTGAATATGCTATAATTTACAAATTTTTAAAACTTCTAACATTATTTAACCATTTGATAGTAAGATCTGCTATTTTGTATAATTTTTCTGTTAGTGATGTGCCCTAGACCAATTATGTAATGATCACATATTGACTTCGTTACATTTGCATTTTATTAATAAAGAGGCATTTTCATTATTGTTTTTTATTCTAAATACATGAATAGTTAATTCTGCCTAAGATCATCAAGTATGTGACTTGATAGTAAAACTCTTAAGTGAAAATTGAATTTTATTCTAAATTATCCTTAGTCGGTCATTATTTTTGGGATAATAATGAATGAAGACTAGTATGAAATTTGACTGATGATTATGTTTTACTAATCATGTGTATGAGATACTAAGTCAACTCATAGATACATATTTGAGAAATGATGTATTGGATTGACCCACTATGAGAATATTGTATGGATAATTTTCATAAGTGATTCTCATCACAAAAATATTATCCTAGTCCTCTACCTGAAATCACCTTGGTTTCCTACATGACAAGTTCTATATTTTAACACAATCTAATATTATTTTTAATAAGATGATGGAATAGATTGTTGTTGGATATAGAGTGAATCATGTGAGGAATGTGAGTAATTAAGAAGGAATTTATCCCTCATTTATTATGAGAAAGATATCTATAGGCCCTTCAATAAGTTAGACTGAAGTAAAATATATGGCCATACTGGAATGAATTGATAATAGTTATCAATATCAGTCTACTGAAGATCGAGAAATAATATGATTGAATAGTATAAGGATGACATAAACCATGCCTTATGTTCAATCAAGGTATCTAGTGACAAAAGGACTTTAATACTTATTGTGGATTAAGTTATGTCTGATTATTGACATTCGCATAATTTGGGCAATCATAATGTCTTCCTAGAAGCCACTTATGATTTATGGGCCAAAAACAGAGTTTCAAGCCCACTACCAATGTTATGTGAACCTACAGGGTTGCACACTTTGAACAGACCAAAAACGAATTTTAGATTTACTATGTCTAGGTTCAATGAACCTGAAAATGTCCAGATTTGATGTACTAAATATATCTAGGTTTATTGAATATGACATTATCTAGATTCTCTGAATAATATTCGAATTACAGACATTATCTAAATTCTTTGAATTGTATTCAAATTACAGTTTATCCTAGTTAAAATTTGACTCTATCTTGAAGTCAATATATATATATATATATATCTGTTTTAGGGTTTCTAGCCAAATTAAGAAAAAGAAGGCGTTCTCTTATTCTAAAAGGCTGGAACATTAAAAACCTTAAAATTAGAGAGAGAGTCATTTACCGTAAGGACAGGATGCTAGCACACCAATTCGTTTTTGAGGGATTCTGTTCGTGTGGATACCTACAGAGGGTATTGCTCTGAGTAACAACGTTTGAATCCGATCTTGAACACGAAAAGCTCGAGTTAGGGTGTCACTGGAGTGAACCCATTCTCTTCTTTCCAAAAATCTTGCCCCTTTTGTCATCCTAGTAAGATTTAATGACTTTCTTATCAATCTAATCGAATTGCATGAATCCTACGAGGATTTTGTAGGAATTAATTTTAATTTTCAACTACTTATTTGAATCATAAAATCCAACAAAACTCAACATTTTCAACATACTTTAAAAGGGTAGGCCCTCCTCTGTAATATCCTTGTGTATTGCTCTAACATATATATAGAGCTTTGAATTTCATTTGAAGAGAAAAAAAGCATGCTAGTGAATAATACTATCTATCCAAATCGGAAATTGAAACTTTTATACTGCTGCCTTCAAATTCAGCTTCAAACTTTGTCTTCTCACAGGACATTTCAGATGTCATCTTTGTCCTATTTTTTTTACTTTCATCTTTTGCTTTTTCTCATTTAATTTAAGTGGAAGTATCTCCAGAATATGTGTTCGATTTGCATGTGATATTCCTTCTTTCTGTTGTTCCCATTTGCTGTAAAGCTGAAAAGCTTTTTTTTTCCCCACTTTGCCGTCATATATTCAGCATAGAAGCACGGTACTGAGATGATTTTTTGTCGTTTGTTTTCCTGAGTTGGTTATTGTCCCACTGCACATTTTTGTACCGTGGAGGCACATTTCGAAGCAGAGAAGGTTTTTTCTCTCGGAATCGATGCCCCACGTCAGCTTATTTTTATTATTTATGCGGTTTTCCTTTGTGTTCACTTGTCGTTGCTGTTTTTCGCAGCTTGACACCTTTTGCTGACAATTAAGTATCGAGCATGTTTCGCTGCCCTCCGGCGGATTGCTTTCTCCTTCTGATCCACATTATCAATGGTTTCTCTTCTCTTTTGTAATTCCTGTTTAGCTTCTTGGTATAGCCGTATAAAACAAAACAGAAAACATTAAAAAATGTATCAGATAGAACACGAAAAAGGGTGACTTGCGTCCTAACAGACAGCAGAAATGCAAGCGTCTGTTTATTTATAGATTAACGAAAAATTTGAACAAAAATTAAGAATCTTATGGAAGAAAAACCAAACGGGCCTTAAACCACTGGTATTCTCAACAGGGAGTAATGGCTGACCGCCTCCCACTTATGTTAAGATTTGACACTAGGGTAAAATTTTTCACTCAATCATTTAGTTTGTATATAACTGTCACTTGCTTCTTTCAATCTCTTCTTAATGGACCTCTTTCTTCCATTTAAGGCACACTGAACTTTTTTGTGATATATCTACTGTCTAACAACAATTTTTAAGATGTTTGATAAGCACAGTTTTAACTCTTTTAAAACTACAATGTAAAGTAAAAATATATCACGATGTAAACTTATGCTACGGTGTAAAGCTCTCACATATTATAAAACTTTCAGTTCCAACGTACTTACTCTTCTTCTTCTTCTTTACCCACCCCCCATCCTTTAATGGTTCAAATTAGAATGTATATATATCATTCATGTTCCTTTCACTGATTAGGGTTGATCAAAAAAGGGGGGAAAAGATCAGAGTTGATCACTGTTTTTCTTTTTAATTTCAGGAAGAAATAGATGTCCAAGAGAAAGTCACTAAAGTGTACTGGTACAATATATACGATAGTATTAAAGAGACCAAACAAAAACATAAAAGTTCAAGCACATTAAATCACATACATAACATGCAACATGTAGTGGTATCATACATTTGGTACTTCAGGCATCCGTTGTAGATTGTAGCAATTAGTAAATAGCCCTTGTACTTGTTGAGATGCATGTTATTAGCTATCTGCGACTGACAAAAAAAAAAAGGAAATAGTATGTTTAATTGATTTGGTTGTCAGAAATAGGTCCAAATCTAATTCTTCATTTGTTTAAAGAGAATATAATTGTAAACAACGTTTTTTCCGGGCTCTTAACATAAGATCTTTGTAATCATGTTAATAGAGCTACATTCACTATCCTGCTTAATAGAGATGCAATTTTTTTGTCATTACATTACATGTTAGGCAGCGTTGGTGCAAAGTGCCATTTGTTTAAAACTCAACATTTCAAGTTTCAATAAAAGTAGTCTAAGATACAAATTTTCAAAAGAGAAAGAAAGATTCAAAACCAAAGCCTGCCCTAACTGATACGTTTCATGGAGTGTGGGGTTAAAATTTACGGGTCAAGTGTGTGTTTGTAACCCCCATAAGTTTTAATTTAATTAATTATGTATAAATTTGATTATTTAGTATGCTATTAATTTAATTTTCATAAATTAGGATAATTAAAATTTTTACTTAGTTTAATTTTCTTTTAAAACAAAACTAATATCTAATTTAATTACTAAATTTCTGAATTTTTTCAATTTATTTAATTTCCAAACAAAACCAGCATTTTTCTCATAATTACAAATGTGCCACCCCTTTTTCCCAACCAACTCACGTGATGTCTCTCTTCCCAAGAGCTCAGAACACAACTTTCACCCTCTCAATGCGTGAGCAAGACCAACATGCATTGGTTTTTCTTTTTTTTTTTTTTTAAAAAAAACACTTCCAGACTTGTTCTAGACACAAACTCTGCCCTCTCTCAGGCATTTTTCTCTCCCTCTCTACATATGAAAACCCTAGCTAGCTCGTCCCTAATTTAGAAAACTCAAAAAAGTGCCCCCCTCCATGGCTGACTAACATCAAGGATTCAAAATTTGATTTCTAACCAAGACTTTCAAAATTTTCAAAGGAGATTCAAGATAGGTTTTCATAAAACAAATTGAGATCGTAAATTTGTATTTACTGCGATTTTAATCTTTAATTTTCATTTTTAATCTCTCTAAAATTTTTGGGTTATGAGCTTGAACATATTTTGAGTGTTAATGAACAAAAGTCTGAGTTTTATGTGGAAACAACAAATGAAATTTTGTTCTAGTTCAACAATGTTGTTAGAGGTTATATTTTAGGTGTTTAAAATCAGAGTCTATGGTTGCATGTTTGGTATTTTAAGGATTTACAGCTTAGAATCTTATCTGAACATTTTTTAGTTTTTATTTTGAACAAGCTCTAAAATTCGTGGTTCTTGATTGTGATTTTAGTGTAAAAATTCAAGGAAGCATATTAAATTAGGTCATAGAACATTTGCATAAAACGTTTGCTAAGTGTTTTGGACTGATTTTATCATTAAAGATTAGTTCAAGTGGGAACAACAATATTTTTCGAATCTGGTCGCGAAGGATATAACTAAGCAAAACCTGGTTCTTTGGCACCCAGTTGACCGCGCCCTATGTAGGGCAGTCAAAATTTTGTGCTATAAAGAACCCAGTGATGCCACCTCCACCCAAGCCCACCGAGGTCTCCGGCTTGCTCCAGTTCAGCTCCTTCGTGTCCTGTCATGTAAAAGCACTCCAAAAACTCTTATTTTTGTGTTATAAAGTCTTGAGAAAAGTAATTCATGTTTCATGACTATTTTCAACATGAACAACACACTAAAGAATGATTTATATATAGTATGAATATATGGCTCTATTGGTTCTTTTCTTGGTTCCTTGCTAATGTTGTTAGAAAACGTCAAGGTCGAGCGGCATTAGGAGCTTATGTTTTACAGATTGAGCTTGTAAGACTTAAAGCTATCCATGAATATTATTGCTAAAGAGGTAAGATTCTAAATCCCGTTTTTAGCAACCATTTTTTGAATTATATTGTTTTGTTTTAGCCAAATAATGTTAACTTGAGATGAGCATGTTTCTTACAAATTGTTTATAAATGTGTTTTTCGCATAGTGTTATGACTTTATGAAATGTATGTTATATGTAGATATGATGGTTTTCTTTTTTTCTTTTTGGTCAAATGACATTGGAATTATGTTTAAAACTTGAAATAACTAATTCTGAGCACTAATAGTTTTCAAACTCCACCAAGATGTATACAGTTCTCGGTGGTTGATTAGTAGCCCTAAAGATCAAATTATGTAAAGTGTAACCCTAGAGGAAGGACTCTAAACCTCGATGGGGGCACTCCACAACGTGGCCAATGGCTAAGCACTGTAAGTGTGTTCATATATGATATGTGATGGTTTGAAAATAGAAAACTAAATCAACTGGCTCATCTTTCTTTTATTTGTTCTTCCATATGTTTATGCTCTAAATATTTCATTTATTTATTTAATTACTTTCACATCTATTTACTTAATTATTTTAAAATGTTAAAGTTTGTTAAAAGAAATCTTACTGGGCCTTTCGCTCATTTTTTATATTTTTAAATTAACCCCTCTAAGAAGCATTAAGAATAGTGCTGAGTAGACTGTGAGAGTTACAGTTTTGAAGTAGAGTTAGACCTTAAGCTGAGATTTACTTATTTTGTAGTTTATTTTCTTTCCATTTCAATCAAGGCATATGGAACCTAAATTTCCTTTGTTTCCCTCTCTTAGTCATTGTTGTGGACTGTGGTTGATGTCCTTTGTATCGTGTTTGTTTAAATTTTTGTTGTATACTTTACATATGGGATTATGGTGTGAATCTTGAACTAACGCCAAAGGCGTTTTCTTTAATGGTTATGTTTTGAGGTTTTCTTTAGAAAATTTTACTTTCTCGTAATTTCTAAACACTTAGTAAGGCATTTTAGATATTTTAAAATAAGTAGACTTAGGATTATATATTTTAAGGCAAAATGGTCTTTTCAAATAGATAAACAAATTGAAATAATTGTACTTCATAGTTCATTTATTTATTTAGAGGATTGGTTTGAGAAAATGATAATTAAATCGTTTTTACTTATGCTTTTATTTTAATTTAAATAAATGTTTTAAAAACTTTACTTAACTTAGACTATCTTCTTAAACTTACTTTATTTTCTGAAACTAAGTCTCCACTTCATACACCGGTTGAAGGACATGTTAATTATATATAAAAAGTTGAGATAAACATTTATAAGTATTCTAAAGGAAGTGATTAGCAAAGAAGCTTTATTTATCACAAATGGTCATTATATTGACTTTATATAAATGTAAATCGGGTTAAGATCAACAGATCATCACCAATACGTTAATGTGAATTAGCAATGCATTTTTATGAGAGAGAGAGAGTGAGAGATACTCTTTCAAAACTGTGCGTCTAGTGTAATACTCGATCGTAAAGACACATGTAAAGCATTTAACTTCAAGCTAGAAAAACATTTTATATCCTATAGTTTTCCATTAAGTTTTTTATACTCTAATTTGATTTTGTAACCAATAAAAATAAATAAAGAACAAATTAATAAATTATGCAACTAGACAAAATTTACATATGTTAATCAAAGGCACTAACTAATGGTGATCAAGAGTATTTACATATATATATATATATATATATTTACATAGGGTTAATTACATAATCATACATTTTAGTTTCAACTATTTCTCAATTTGTGTAACACCTTAAAATTAATTAAGTGAGATTAGTGTGTAAAAATGATGAATTAGTATGCTTTAACGTAATTTGCACGTAATTTAAATTATTTTGTGGTATTTTCAAATTAATCCTACTTTTAATTGTTTCATTTGCTATTTTAAATTTTGAAACAAAATAATTTATCAAATACCCGATATGTCCGCTTTTAGAAAACCATGTGCGGGACATGGTTTTGTGAATTGAAAACCTGTCTCTCCCTTTCTATTTATTCCTCTCTCCCTCTCTTTTCTTCCCACTCTCTCTCAGACTCTCCTCTTCTCTCTCTCTCTTAATGTCTTTCTCTTTCTCTCTTTCCTCTCTCAATTTTGCTACAAAGATTTGAGTTCAAGCTTTGATCTTCAGCTAGATTGGTAGCCTAAGGACGTGATTGGGCCTCCACAAACTCGATTAAAAGCTTTCATTCGAGGGTAGATTCTTTTATTTTCAAAATCTTAAACTTTTGTCCTAATTCTTCAATTTTCATTGTATGTTCAAATTTGAGTTTCTTTAGCTTAGAAACCCTTCAATCTAAGTTAGTGGGACTCAAATCATTATAAATCTAGGCTTGATTGGATGAAATTCAAATTAAATCAAGTTTTTCTCTTTTTCTCATTTTTGGAATAATATAAAAATCTTTATGTAAAACTTGTTTAAAAGTGTCCTAGTATGTTTTTCTATCATTTATGAACATTATGCATGCTCTAAGAATTGAAAAACAGGTTTAAAATAAGATTTTGAGCTTGGGGAGGCCGAGGCTCAAAGTTTCAAACCTCTCAATTTTTGCCAATTCAACAGGCCGATCTTGAGGATTGGTAGACCAAACTCATAAGTCCTACAAGCCAGAGTCATCTTGTCAGTAGACCGAACCTAGAGTAGTTCAGCAGGCCGGTTCTAGATGGTCGGTAGGCCAAACTATGAAAGTTCGGCAAGCTGGTCTAAGAAGTTCGGTAGGCCAACGGGGCTTTGTAAAATTCATTTTTTTTCACCCATTTTTATTGTTTAAAATCTAGATAAGGATTTTGACCTTGTAAGCTGATTTTATGATTATTAGAGGCATTCTAAGACACCATGAGTTAGCATAGTAATGTAGAATACTCTGAGGTAAATATTGATGAACTTAGCTTAGCTTTAAGGTTGTTCGTGGTTCCATGGAGTTAACATATAGCGGATCGGGGACTACGGTGTTAAGCATCGGTACAAGATATCGAGGTAGGACTCTAAACCTCTTTCTTTGGTAGTCATGTGTTTTTTTAAAAGGATTTTGGCCACAAAGTGTTTTCTTTCAAAAAGGTTTTTAAGAAATGATTGAGATGAATTTAATTAGTTATTTTCATTATCTGTTGAATAATGAATGATCATAATGAACGTAATGGGGAATCTTGGTAATATGAGACTTGGATAATGACGCATGTACATTAGGGCATGTGCCATACTCAGAGATCGGGTAGTGTAGAGTACGACCTTGGGAGCAGGTCCCAAAACCCAACTAGGCCACTATAGTGGTGATACTATTGGTTTGCCCAAGAAAAGATAATAAAATCATTTCCAAATGAATGATGAATCAAATGGTAAGAATGAATTTTATAAATTTTATTTATTTATTGTGTTTTATAATTCGATGCAAAAGCTAGATTTTTGTATCTAAATCTAAATGTTTTCTAAAGCTTAGTCCTATTAAGCCTTTCACTCATATTTTCTTTTGTTTTAAACTTTTTCCCCCTCTAAGTGAACTTCAGCTTATGGCCGATTGAGAGTCTACTAGACGGACTCGAGAGCAATAGGGACTCCACTTAGGTTATTTATTTATTTAATCAAGGCTTGTAATGTTTTAATTCTTTCTCTTGTATTTGGACTGTGGTATGTATGTGCACAAATATGAGTCCGGTGGGGCCCGACTTGTAAATTACTTGCATCTATTTGTCTTTATTATTTTGTTTCATTAACTTGCTTTGATTTAGAAAAAATTGTTTAAAAAGTTTTAAATTATCACGTTTTCCAAATAACTCAAATATCTAATTGGTGATTTTAATTAAAATTTGGTTTAATTAACTTAATTAATTTGTTATGTCACTACCCGGTTCGGTGTATGTGATAATTTGTCTCTTTATTTTTAGAAACTACAAAGGAATCCTTTAAATTTAAAAAACTTGTTTCAATTTTATCTCTATAAATAAAAAAAATTAAGCAAAATAACATAATTACCTTTATACAGTTATGAAAATATTTTATGGACATAAAACATAAAAATTTCTAAAATAAAACATCAAATTTTAAGAAAAAGTTTTTGAGTTTTATGACTTTTTAAATGTTAAAATAATTTTTAAAATTTTTTTTAAGAAGAAAAATATATTTTAAAAATAAACACAGTCTAATTAACTATATGTTTGTTTGATCTTTATTTTTTTGCCTAAAAAATCTGTAAAAGATAAAATTAAAAACAAATTTTTTAAATTTAAACAATACTTTTATAATTTTTTTAAAAAATAAATTAAAAAATAATTAAAATTAAAAAATATAGTTATATAATTAAGCAGTAATTACTTATACATGTATACGTGGATTCTCCAGACTGTAACGCTGTCACCGACTCACCGTGGTCCTTTCGCAATCATGTGAATACCTTCAACGTCGATACAGTAACTCTTTTTGACTTCGTCATTGTCATATGGATAGCTATGGCCGGTTCAGATGAACACAAAATAAGAGAACAAGAATCCCTTATTTAACCCATTGATATTCGCACCATCAAAGTTGTTTGTCGGACAACTCATTAAGATAATCTAATTAACGTTTATAATCTGCTAACTTTGCTCCATTTAATGTTTTATAATTGCCCCAAGTGAGATGTTACTTGTTTGGTCAAAGCAAGAGCAAACACAAACTTCAAGACAACGAGAGAGGCAATTGTTGTGGAAAGCTTCTAGTTTATAGGATCCGATAATTAAAATGACACATGGAATTAAAAATTTTTGTGGCACAAGAAAAAAAAAAAAAAGGTTTTTGGAGGATAGTACATTTTTCTTTCATACCCAATTTATCTAATAAGTTAGTTAAACAGACATAATAGTGCAATTTATTCTTATTCTTGGTAATTGTAGTAATTATTTATAATAATTATTGACATAACAATAATTAAAAAAAATACTTAATCTCAATATTGATTGACAAAAATTATCAATAATATGAAAAAATTGACCCTACCAAAAGATGACGCTAATATATTTTTAAATAATATAATGATGAGGAAAAACTATACCTTATGCTCATTGGAAGGCCAGCACAGTTTCAAATTGTCAAATTTTTATTGAATTTTACTGGGTTGTCATAATTTATTAATTTGGTATGATTTGACAATTTATAACATTAGTTTGACAAGGGAATTTTTCATGTCCTATTCCTACCATATAATTTTGTAGAAATTTTCAAATCTTTTTTAATTCGTTAATCAAGGAATTTATAAATCTTATTGATTTGTTTGAGGAGTTGGGAAATTATTGTTCATATAGCTTATGCTCATCCTTTTTTATAACTCTATTGAAGTTGGGATTACTTTCTTTTCCGTATACGCGTGACCTGCCCAAATATTTTTCAGTAACAAAAAAAAATCCCGTATTAAATTTGCATTGCAATTGAAAGCGTCAAGGTCACGCTTATAATTGATTAGAAATATATAGAAGAACTTGTGCCTGCCTAATTTTACAATAAACTTGATATATATATTTTTTTTTGAGGTTGCAACAAACCTTGTTGAATTGGTTAAAGAATTGGCTATGAGGACTCGGTGGAAGCCGCAAAAGTGCTTGTGCCTGCCTAATAATTTTACTACAAACTTGAAATGAATGGTTAGTTTGTTTTTATTCTTAAAATTTTTAGAAATATTTTTGTATGTTTTTCGAGATAAAAATTTTAAAAATACTCTCAGTACAATTCCTAAAAAGTTTTCATTTTTTAAAACAAAAATATTTTCACCTATTTTAAAAACAATACCAATGTCCTGGAAGTGTTTAATAATCATTACAACAGTGTATGTATGTATGTATAGAAGACTTGATGTAAAGAGAGAAGTAGCTAATACACTTGGTAAACAAAAGTAGATTCACATGATTGCAACCAAATGAATATAAATAACCTGATGGAGAGAAAAGTAGCTAATACATTTAACAAGTGGAGTTAAAATATTACAACCAAATGAATACATGGTTCAAGGGAGAGAGTTGGTGTAGATGTAGTCCTCATCTTCATACACATTTCCTACTTCTGATCCACCAGTACTTCCTTTTTTTCACTTAACACCCAGCTCCTTTCCACACTCAGCCTATCTTTCCTGCTTTGCAGCATATCAATACATGCCAAAACATACATAGTACAGCGGTATATATATTTACAAATATATATCGTATGTATATACACAGAGAGAGAGAGAGAGAGGGGACCCAATTGATCACATTTGGAAAGGTTCTAGAACCCACCACAAGTTCAGTAGTTGGTTCCACTTTCCCAGGCGCAAGAAACGACTTCTAAAAGAAGAAAACCAAGAGAAGAGCTAATCTTGAGAATCTCATTTTATTGTTTCAGTAGTTGGTTCCACTTTCCCATGCACAAGAAACACCATGTAAAAGAAGAAAACCAAGAGGAGAGCTAGTCTTTGAGAATCTCATTTCATTGTACGTGTTTAATATACCATCCAAAAGCCGTACTTGCTGGTGGGATATATATTATAAGCAAAGAGGTATATATTACTAGTACTGCTGTATAGAGATTAAGTAGAAGATCACAATAACGAGGAAAAAGATAAAGAAGAAGAAGAAGTAAAAAAGAAGACACTAGCACCGACCAGACTGAGCTAGTTGAAACTAACGTACTAAAGCTTCTTCCTAGATTAGTACTCTCTAATGCGACTAATCTAGAAATATTAATAAGTTAGTGTGTACGAGTGTGAGGATTTGTCTCCTTTGACTCTGTCTGCTGCATCAAGCTCGATCCTCTGGGCCGTGGGCTTCGTTTCTTCTCACTAAAACATGACATGATTTTTTGTCAATCTATAAAATGCGCCGGTATATGCATATCTGTGCGTGTGCGCGCGCGCGTGGAGGGGGGCCCGTGGGGGGGTGGGGCGGCCGGAGTTGTGTCATTCGGTCAGGCTTTTATCAACTTTTGACTCACCGACTACTTCATTTATCCTTGCCATGTAATAATTGTGTTCTAATAAGCATACCGTGATTCTATCCCAAAAGGAAAATGTCGATGTGACTAAAGTTGTCGAGGTTTTAAGTTACGGATAATATAATAGATATTATCGATACATATCTAGAAAAAAAAATTGATTTCTTGAAAAAAACTTATAATTTTTCTTACAATTTTACACGATACTAAATTGATCAATATTAAATTTGAATCAAGTAATTAATAACATAAATAATACAATTTTAGTCTAATATAAGAGTTATATTGCTTATTATAAAAAGATACTATCATTATATATATTGATTATGATTCCACTATTATTGTACATACTCATTGCAAATAAGGTACAATAATATAATAGAATACAAAAAAAAAAAACTACCACTAAAAATAATAATGTAGACACGAATTTTAAGTGTCCTCAATTCGAAAAATAGTTTTTAGCTGGTTGGAAAGCATCATTTAGATTCCAATCATATATGTGTCAAGATATTACCCTTGAATAGTTCTGGAGATATTGTTGATGTGCCGCATGTATGTTTCTTGATCTCTTCCTAAATTTGTTAAACCATAAAATTAGATATTGTTGATTTACTTGATGAGTAGTCTTCATGGAGTTGTAATGACATCTCAATACTTATTTTTGATGGAGGATACACAAGTATATAACAAAACCATCTTAGTTTTGTACCTTTGAACTCGTTTCCATTGGAGAACTATAAGGAACATTATTGTCACAACCCGCCTTTTTGGGCTGTGATAAAATCTTTTTCTTAGTTACTCAGAGGCAAAAATTGAGAGAACTTTTTTTTTTTTTCCAAACTGAATAAATATTTCACATACTATAATTTTCAGAAACTTCTAAAATACTTTCACAATCTTGTATTTACATAAACATTCTTACTTGACAACATTTTTCTGTTTAAACTCTTCTTTTCGAAATAACTTTTAATACACATAGCGGAAACAATCATTAGCAGACTCCATACCCGATCTACACACATCATCCGTCCGCCAGCTTATCGTTAGAATTTATTCTGACCTTCTCGTCGGAATACCTACAGCATAAAATACTTGATGAGCTAACGCCCAGTAAGTCCCATAAATCCCACATGGACAATCAAATGAATGCATGATTCGATTATGCTTTCTTATGAACTCTCCTTATCTTCATCGTTTCTTATCTTCCATTGGGGCCTAAGTGTTCGTACCATTGTACAATTATATTAGGGTCTACGTAACACCGTGACCATATTTTATCCTTTAAACTCCCCTTACTTTGAGAAGCAGTACGACACTTTTCTTAACTTCTGGTGACATATTTACCAGTTCATTTAATATGGTTGTCATACCAGGCATGAAATGATATTCACATATTATCCATAAAACATAAATTCATATGCATTGTAGAGTACCCACAAGTACCTATTCCATAAACATACATGTTTTCATTATCGTGTGCACAAGTACATCATATATCGCATGTAACAATACATAATATGATATACACTCAAGTATTTTAATCGTGTACACACAGGTACTGATTCTATATCTCTAGGCATTCATTTCATAGCATCAAACAAGTTCATATTAGAATTTATACCCTAATATGCATATTCACGTATTTTACACCTACCATTTCATGCTGTAGGTGAGAAGGGTACTTACTTGTTTTTGCGCACCGTAAAAATCAACTTTGTTCTCCTTTCTCCTAGACTTCTAGGATCCTGTTGGCCAATTACAACATTATTAGCGAATTTTCAATACGTTTCGTTACAAAACGTTCATTACGTAATTATTGGAGTTGTATAACTATACACAACTCTATAAATACTAATTTCCTTATTTACGTTGAATTCAACCCTATCGTCACTTACGAAGAGTGAAAATCTTCTTAATCACTTTCTTTTCTTACTTGAGACCCTTCTAAAGCTATTCGGCTTATTCAGGCAAAAATGACGATTTTGCCCTCTGTGGCCCTACTGACCTATTTGAGCTCGGTTCTGCTCTTTTAAATAAAAACGGTCACATATTAATTCAAAATAATGTTCTAGTGGCTCGCATCCCTTTATTTTACACTTAAGCTCCATTTTCATAAAACTTTACGGTTTAACCCCTAAACCGAAAATTGTGATAATTTTGCCCCTGGGGCTAAAATTTTCTCTTTACATCAAAAATTCCTATTTTTCATAAGAAACATTTTTTCTTGAAGTACCATACCTCAAATCATTTTAAAAAATGACGTTTTTGCTATTTTACCATATTTTTACTTTTAACAAATTCTTGAAAATTCAACAACTCATAAACGGTTGAGTTTTTTGACGAACCGTTCATGATATTTGATAGTTTCGTTGGGATCTACAACTTTTGTGTTTTAACTTTTCCCAAAATATCACTGTATAGGGGTATTTTTGGCTATTTTTCATTTCTACCGAGAAGGAAAGTTTTCTTTCAATTTAGTCCCTAGGACGTTTTTGTCAAAATCTTTTTCAAAATTTCAAATCTATCCCTGTTGAGCCTATTCCATACCTAACTCAGGTCATTTTCATGCTCAAAACTCATCTTTACACAATTTACCCTTAAAATTGCAAAAATATTGTTTTATGCAAAAACTACCATTTTGCACCATAAACCAAAAATTCATCTTCTAACCAGTTCATTCATCATATTCACATACAATTCCATCAAATATAAGCTCAAAAGCTCATATGGGTTTTAGAAAATAGAAATCAAACAAAAATTCAAACTTTAAATATCAAAACTTACCAAAATAACCTCTTTTCGATTTCTAACTTTGAAATCCCTTTTGATCTACCTTTAAGCCTCATTTTCATGTAACAATAGGATGGGTTAATATCCTTTCTTCAACCCATGAAAAATCCTTTTAACAACTCATCAAAAAGTTTAGAATGTCACCTTTAATCTTGTGAAAATCCTTGGGGCTTGCTTCTAAAATTGTTTTGGGGTTATTTTTGCAAGGTTTGGAGTTGAGAAATTTTTTTGAAAGTTTCCTTCAAGGGTTGCCGAACTTGGGAAAGAAGAAAGGAAGGAAATTTTGTGATAACCAAGCCTTAAATGCATTCTTATCCACTTGGTGACTCATGGTCACCCACTTGATTACCCCCTAGGTGTCCTCTTACTATTGGGCCACATTTCAAGGCTTGGTGGCCCAATCAAATTTAATTGGGTGTCCACTTTGTGGGGCCCAAAATTTACACAGTGTAATTTTTCATCACGCAGTATTTTTCTTATATTGTTGTGGTCAACACAGTGTATTTCCTATCCTTAGACTGTATAAAAATATTTAACTTACTTTTTGTTCAATTTTGGAGGCCAATCATAACATTTTTTCGTATTTGTGTTTTCACTTAGCAGTTTTCTTATACTACTCTGGCCTCCTTTCTACCCCAGGTTAGGGTTCCAACAACCTCTGTGTCCTAGTTGCATTCTAGTCATTCATTCACTTATACCACAATTGTGATATAACATTCATTTTATGGATATTATTCATAGATTTATGAGTAATTCAACTTATAAAATCTGTATTTTACTATATCCAACATTTCATCATATTTCTCATAAAATATGCAATGAATGCCGTTTAATCCTATTTTATTGTAATTTTTACAAAATTACAACTTTTTACAAAAATCACATTTTTTTTAAAGTAAATTCATTAATTAAACCTAATTAAATATTAGGTTTTATTAACAAAATTTTCTCGGTCATTACAATCTACCCTCTTTAAGAATTTTCGTCCTCAAAAATCAAAACAACTCAGGGTAGCTTTTTCTCATTTCATCCTTTCGTTTCCATGTTGCCTCTTCTACTTGTTGGTTGCGCCATAAGACTTTGACAAGAGGTATCTTCTTGTTTCTTAACTCTTTCTCTTCTCGTGCTAGTATTTGAACCGGTTTCTCTTCATAAGATAGGTTCTCCTGTACATCAATTTCCTTCGGTTGCAGAACATGTGAAGGATTCGGTACATACTTCTTTAGCATGGACACATGGAATACGTTGTGTACCAATGGCAAATCAGAGGGTAAGGCTAACTTATAAGCTACATTGCCTACCCGTTCTAAGATTTCAAATGGTCCAATGTATCTTGGGCCAAGCTTTCCTTTCTTTCCAAATCTAATTACTCCTTTCATTGGTGTCACCTTCAAGAAGACCAAATCCCCTACTTGGAATTCTAGGGGTCTTCGTCGTCGATTTGTATAACTCTTCTGATGACTGAAGGCAGTTTCCATTCGTTGACGGATTAGTTTCACATTCTTCATCGTCCTTTGTACAAAATCTATTGTCGATAACGCCTTTTCTCCTATTTCTTGCCAATGTAGTGGCGATCTACATTTTCTTCCATAAAAAGCTTCATAAGGAACCACTTCTATGGAAGCTTGATAGTTGTTATTGTAGGCGAATTCAATCAATGGAAGCTTCTTATCCCATCCTCTTTTGAAATCGAGCACATAGGCTCTCAGCATATCCTCCAAAGTTTGAATGGTCCTTTTAGATTGGCCATCCGTTTGTGGGTGAAAAGCTATACTAAAGGTTAGCTTTGTTCCCATTGCTTGGTGAACGCTCCTCCAAAACTTAGAGGTAAACCGACCATCTTGATCAGAAATGATAGATTTTGGGACTCCATGATATCTAACAATCTGGGCTACATATAATTCAGCTAGTCTTTCCACAGGACTGTTGAGTTTAATGGGTAAGAAGTGGGCTAATTTCATCAATCTATCAACAATTACCCATATAGCATTGTGTCCACCTGTAGTCCTGGGTAGCCCAGTCACCAGATCCATAGTTATCTGGCCCCATTTTCATTCTGGAATTTCGATCTTTTGTAATTCGCCTGCTGGCTGTTGATGCTCGGCTTTCACTTTTTGGCACGTAAGACATTTAGCGACAAACTGCGCGACATCATTCTTCATTCCGTGCCACCAATAGTGCTTCTTTAAATCTTGGTACATCTTAGTAGCTCCTGGATAAGCCACGTAGGGTGCTTCATGAGCTTCCTCTAGTACTTGCTTCTTTAAGCCTTCGTCTTTGGGAATGCAGACTCTGCCCTTATAATGGAGAATGCCATCGTCTAAGATGCTAAATTTCATTTCTTTATCCTCAAGAGCTTCATTCTTAGCTTTAAGCAGCAACAGATTGCTTCTTGTCGCTCCTTTAGGTTCTCCAAGATAGCGGGTCGAAAAGATAAATTGGTTAATCCTCCAGTGACTAGCTCTATTCCCGCTTCCATTAAGTCCTTTTGAAGAGGTCTTGTCATTAACTTTATCATCGCAAGCAAAGACATGGTTCTACACTGAGGGCATCGGCTATTCGGTTAGCCTTTCCCAGGTGATACAGGATCTCACAGTCATAGTCTTTGACTAACTCTAGCCACCTTCGTTGTCTCATATTGAGCTCTTTCTACGTGAAGATATATTTCAGACTCTGATGGTCCGTATAAATCTCGCACTTAGCTCTATACAGGTAGTGGCGCCATATCTTCAATGCAAATACAACTGCCGCTAACTCTAAGTCATGCGTCGGATAATTCCTTTCATGATCCTTTAGTTGTTGAGATGCATACGCAATCACCTTTCCATTTTGCATCAATACGGCTCCCAATCCCATTTTTGATGCATCGCTGTAGATTACAAACTTTCCTAAGTCTGGATCAGGTATTGTCAGTACTGGAGCACTTGTAAGTCACCTTTTTAACTCCTTGAAACTTTCCTCACATTTCTTAGTCCATTCATACTTTGCTGCTTTCCGTGTATGTGTAGTGAGTGGTGCTGCAAGTCGGGAAAATCCCTCTACAAAACGTCGATAGTAGCCTGCTAATCCAAGGAAACTTCTGATTTTTGTTACGCTTCTCAGTGTAGGCCACTTATTCACCGCTTCCACTTTGGAATGATCAACAGATATTCCATCCCGTGTCACCATGTGTCCAAGGAAATGAACCTTCTCCAGCCAAAACTCACATTTCGAGAATTTGGCATACAATTGATGCTCTCTCAGCAACCATAATGCAATCCTTAAGTGCTCTTCATGTTCCTTTGGCATTCTTGAATATATGAGAATATCTTCAATGAAAACAATGACGAACTTATTGAGATATTTCTTGAAGATCCGGTTCATAAGATCCATGAAGGATGCTGGGGCATTGGTCAGTCCAAATGGCATGACGCAAAACTCGTAATGCCCATAACTTGTTCGGAACGCCGTTTTCAGTACATCTTTTTCTTTAACTCAAAGTTGGTGATATCCCGAGCGTAGATCAATCTTTGAGAATAGTGATGCTCCTTTTAGTTGATCGAACAAATCATTGATCCTTGGGAGTGGATACTTGTTCTTGATCGTGACCTTGTTCAATTCCTGATAATCAATGCACATTCGTAACGTTCCATCCTTCTTCTTGACAAATAGGATAGGTGCCCCCCATGGGGAGTGACTTGGTCGGATGAATCCCTTATCCAACAATTCCTTCAGTTGAGCCTGAAATTCCTTGAGTTCCCCTGGTGCCATTCGATATGGCGCTTTCAAAATCGGGGCTATGCCGGGCGTCAATTCGATCTCAAACGAAATTTTTCGTTCCGGTGGCAATCCTGGCAACTCGTTGGAAAATACATCAATGAATTCTTTTACGATGGGGACCTTCTCTAGTCCTAACTGAGCCTCTTGATGTTTCCTTACTAAATTCACCAGATAACTAGTGCATCTGCTTTCCAGCATCTTCTTCGCCTTAAGCACTGAGATCATCACCTTAGGAGCTTTGGGAATCTTCTCGGAATACACAAACTTTTCACTTATGGAATGTCAAAACGTAACCTTGTGGTGTTGACAGTTAATCTTAGCCGTGTATTTTCCTAGGAAATCCATTCCTAGGATGACATCGTAATCTTGTATATCGATTATTATCAAATCAATATACAATTCCTTTCCACAAATGACTATTGGTACATGGCGTAACCAATAATCAGCACTTAATACCTCCCTAGAGAGTAGTGCAACTTTAAAAGTTTGTTCTATTCTATCTCCTTTACTTCTTATTCGTTTCACAAACTTAAGTGATGCAAACGAATGTGTTGCACCAGAATCAAACAAACTTATGCATCAGTGTTGGCAACAGAAAACTGACTTGTCACCACCGATGAGGTTCCTACGTCTTCTTCCTTCTTCATGTAGGCATAAATTCGCTCACTTGGTTCTGGAGCTTCTAAACACCCTTGACTAACACTAGGGCCTTCAATTTGGGCCTGAACTTGGGCCGCATGTAACTGATTTCCTTGAGGCCTTTGCTGTGCTTGACTAGTCTGACCTTGAGGATTAGAAAAACAGTTTCTGGCATAGTGCCCCTCCTTTCCACATATATAGCACTTATTAGTGCTGGCCTTGCATTCCCCTGCATGTCTTTTCCCACATTGACCACAGAGGGGTTTGTTATTCCCTCCATCGTTAATCCTCTTCTGGGGTTGCCCTTTATGATTCTTTGAACTACTTACATTCCATTTCCTCTTATTGCCAATGTTACGACTGCGTCCCACAGAAGGGTTATGGGACGGCCCTTGACTCGAGGCACTTCCTTGCCCCTTAACGTGAGCAACTTGACCTTGCTTAGCTAAGGCTTTCTCGTCTTTCTGAACTTTAAAAATCCTTGCTTTTTCCTCTTTGTCATGGGCAATTCTAAACTCAGCTCTGGCTGCCCATTCAATGCAATCCTCTACGTCTTTGGGAGCTTGCCCTCCACTATCCACTATAAGGGCAATATCAGTTCTGAACATTCTCATCAATCGTCTGATTCGTTCTCGATCAGTAGGTACTAACTCGGGACAAAGCCATGCTAGCTGATTAAACCTCTTCACGGCGTCAGTTACGGACATGTTGCCTTGCTTAAAATTATTAAATTCTTCTTGTTGGGCTGCCATGGTCTCCACATTGAAGTAGGCCCTGCCGAATTCTTCCACAAAATTCGACCATAACATGTCATCAATATTCCTTCTGCGTTCTACGGATTCCCACCACCTTCTGGCATCTTTGGTGAGAGAGAACGAAGCGCATAGGACTTTCTCATGGTCACTAAGTCCCATAAATTTTAGTATCCTTTTAATACCAGTAAGCCAATTGTCAGCCTCTAACGGGTCTGTCGATCCATCAAATTCTGGGGCCTTCATCCTCTGGAATCTTTCATAAAATTCGGTAGTGGGTACTACCAGAGTAGCGGGGACTACTAGTTCCGCTGATCGTGGCGGTGGTACTGGGGGTGGCGTATCTACATGTGCTAGTGGTACAGGATTTTGATTAGCTAATTGTTCCCATAAACCTTGCAATTCTCGCTCCTAAGCTTGGAGCTTCTGTTGCATTTCTATAATCATAGCCATTAGATTCGGATTCATCGGTCCTCTGGGTATATCCACCATCGATGTTAGTCTTTATACACCTATTGCATAATTTTGTTACTATATTAGCATATGCTATTAACTCAATAGCATTCAGTCAATAAGGGTATATATTTAAATCATATAAATACATACAACATACACCATTACATGAACTCATTTCATTACTTTCATTCATTTCATTGCATTTACTTTTCATACATTTCATTCATGAACTTTCATACATTTCCTTTCATAAACCTTCATACATTTCATTTCATAAACTTTCATACGTTTCATTTCATAATCCTTTTTCATTTCCTCCTTACATTCTTCATAACATTACGTACATGACTTAACATACACACTTTCTTTCCTTTTCATACATAAACTATTCATATCATTTCTGGGAGCAGTTATCACTTCTGGCTACATATACCCTATTGCCGGGAAGGATACCACTTGCCAGACATACATGTATATACAAAGCCAAAGGCTCAAAACAATACTAATCCCTTATCTATGTACATTAGACTATACAAAAGTCTTCATAAACTTTCTTTAGTCAGACTCGACTCCCGACATATCACTTTGATCGAGATTCGCTTCGGGGTCTTCTTCTTCTTCTTCATCTGAATCCGTAGATTCATCATTACTTGCAATTATGACTTCAGGAGGCTTGGGCTCTTCATCCATGTCATCATCACTATCATCATAATAATCATCGTCATCGTCTTACATATTCGCTGGGGGTCCTTCCAAAAGTGCGACCACATTCTGTGCTGCATATAGCACTGCCATAAGGAAGTCATTGACACTGATAAAATTCCCCAGATACTGTATCTGCTATTGAACTACCCAAGGTAAATCTCTCCAAACAAGATCGCAGATGCACCGTAAAGGTATTTCTGGGGGTATCAATGGCATCATAGTTTGGTGAAATCTCAAAATATAGTGGTCTACCGGCTCACGCACATATCTTCCCCAGATTGGTTCCACACGTAAGTACAACCTATGTAGCCAAGCTGCCCATAGCATCAGGATCATTTGGACGTGTATGGCATCTACTGGGGGTGGCAGGTGTGAACTCTACTAGTATCTGTCCTTTAAAATCTGGCCAATCTTTTGGTCGTTCGTCTGGTGCAATTCTTAACCACCATACTAACGCTTCCCGTAGCAACAATCCGGAAGCTACCTCAACCGTGTGAAGCCATTCAATTAGCGCCATAGGCTACCGACTCCCAGAGTAACGCGGTGGCATCGCATCTCGAAACGCTATACTTGCTCGTCTATCGGCCTCCATGTCGCGATGAGGATGTGGCTTTGCCATATACTATATTTATCATCGTAATTAATGTATCAATACTATACTTGACCATACTAAACATTCTCATGCTTAAAATAAAACTACTTACTTGAGCAATGGCGATGGAGTAGATGACAGTGTGTAGTAGGATGGCAAGACTTCCACTCTGATACCAACTATCACAACCTATCTTTTCAGGCTGTGAAAAAATCTTTTTCTTAATTACTTAGGGGCAAAAATTGAGAGAACTTTTTTTTTTCCAAACTGAATAAATATTTCACAAACTATAATTTTCGAAAACTTCCAAAATACTTTCACAATCTTGTATTTACATAAACATTCTTACTGTATAACATTTTTCTGTTCAAACTCTTCTTTTCGAAATAACTTTTAATACACATAGCGGAAATAATCATTAGCGGACTCCATACCCGATCTGCACACATCATCCGTCTGCCAGCTCATCGTTAGAATTTGTTCTGACCTTCTCGTCAGAATACATTTTTCTGCACACATCATACTTACTTAGGGGCAAAAATTGAGAGAACTTTTTTTTTTCCAAACTGAATAAATATTTCATAAACTATAATTTTTGAAAACTTCCAAAATACTTTCACAATCTTGTATTTACATAAACATTCTTAATTTATAACATTTTTCTGTTCAAACTCTTCTTTTTGAAATAACTTTTAATACATATAGCGGAAATAATCATTAGCAGACTCCATACCCGATCTGCACACATCATCCGTCCGCCAGCTCATCGTTAGAATTTGTTCTGACCTTCTCGTCAGAATACCTACAGCATAAAATACTTGATGTGCTAATGCCCAGTAAGTCCCATAAATCCCACATGGACAATCAAATGAATGCATGATTCGATTATGCTTTCTTATGAACTTTCCTTATCTTCATCATTTCTTATCATCCATTAGGGCCCAAGTGTTTGTACCATTGCACAATTTCATTAGGGTCTACGTAACACCGTGACCATATTTTATCCTTTAAACTCCCCTTATTTCGGGAGGCGGTACGATACTTTTCTTAACTTCTGGTGACATATTTACCAGTTCATTTAATATGGTTGTCATACCAGGCATGAAATGATATTCACATGTTATCCATAAAACATAAGTTCGTATGCATTGTAGAGTACCCACAAGTACCTATTTCATAAACATACATGTTTTCATGATCATGTACATAAGTACACCATATATATCGCATGTAACAATACATAACATGATATATACTCAGGTATTTTAATCGTGTACACACAGGTACCGATTCTATATCTCTAGGCATTCATTTCATAGCATCAAACAAGTTCACATTGGAATTTATACCCTAATATGCATATTCACGTATTCTACACCTACCATTTCATGCTGTATGTGGGAAGGGTACTTACTTGTTTTTGTACACTGAAAAAATCAACTTTGTTCTCCTTTCTCCTAGACTTCTAGGATCCTGTTGGCCAATTACAACATTATTAGCCAATTTTCAGTACGTTTTATTACAAAACGTTCATTACGTAATTATTCGAGTTGTATAACTATACACAACTCTATAAATATTAATTTCCTTATTTATGTCGAATTCTACCCTATCGTCACTTACGAAGAGTGAAAATCTTCCTAATCACTTTCTTTTCTTACTTGAGACCCTTCTAGAGCAATTCAGGTTATTCAGGCAAAAATGACGATTTTGCCCTCCGTGGCCCTACTGACCTATTTGAGCTCGGTTTCGCTCTTTTAAATAAAAACGGTCACATATTAATTCAAAATAATGTCCTAGTGGCTTGCATCCCTTTAATTCACACTTAAGCCCCATTTTCATAAAACTTTACGGTTTAACCCCTAAACCGAAAATTGTGACAATTTTGCCCCTGGGGCTAAAATTTTCTCTTTACATCAAAAATTACTATTTTTCATAAGAAACATTTTTGCTTGAAGTACCATACCTCAAATCATTTTGAAAAATGACATTTTTTCCATTTTACCATATATTCACTTTTAACAAATTCTTGAAAATTCAACAACTCACAAACGGTTGAGTTTTTCGATGAACCGTCTACAATACTTAACAGTTTCGTCGAGATATACAACTTTTATGTTTTAACTTTTTCCAAAATCTCACTATATAGGGGTGTTTTTGGCTATTTTTCATTTCTGTCGAGAAAGAAAGTTTTCTTTCAATTTGGTCCCTAGGATGTTTTTGTCAAAATCCTTTTCAAAATTTCAAATCTACCCCTGCAGAGCCTAGTCCATACCTAACTCAGGTCATTTTCATGCTCAAAACTCATCTTTACACAATTTACCCTTAAAATTGCAAAAATATAGTTCTATGCAAAAACTACCATTTTGCACCATAAACCAAAAATTCATCTTCTAACCAGGTCATTCATCATATTCACATACAATTCCATCAAATATAAGCTCAAAAGCTCATATGGGTTTGAGAAAATAGAAATCAAACAAAAATTCAAAACTTTAAATATCAAAACTTACCAAAATAACCTCTTTTCGATTTCTAATCTTGAAATCCCTTTTGATCTGCCTCTAAGCCTCCTTTCCATGCAAAAATAACATGGGTTAATATCCTTTCTTCAACCCATGAAAAATCCTTTTAAAAACTCATCAAATAGTTTAGAATTTCACCTTTAATCTTTTGAAAATCCTTGGGGCTTGCTTCTAAAATTGTTTTGGGGCAATTTTTGCAAGGTTTGGAGTTGAGAAAATTTTTTGAAAGTTTCCTTCAAGGGCTGCCGAACTTGGGAAAGAAGAAAGGAAGGAAATTTTATGATAACCAAGCCTTAAATGCATTCTTATCCACTTGGTGACTCATGGTCACCCACTTGATTACCCCCATAGGTGTCCTCTTACTATTGGGCCACATTTCAAGGCTTGGTGGCCCAATCAAATTCAATTGGGTTTCCACTTTGTGGGGCCTAAAATTTACACAGTATAATTTTTCATCACGTAGTATTTTTCTTATACTGTTGTGGTCAACACAGTGTATTTCCTATCATTAGAGTGTATAAAAATATTTAGGTTACTTTTCATTCAATTTTGGAGGCCAATCATAACATTTTTTCGTATCTGTGTTTTCACTTAGCAGTATTATTATACTGCTGTGGCCTCCTTTCTACCCCAGGTTGGGGTTCGGACAACCTCTGTGTCCTAGTTGCATTCTAGTCGTTCATTCGCTTATACCATAATTTTACAATTAATTGTGATATAACATTCATTTTATGGATTTTTTTATAGATTTTTGAGTAATTCAACTCATAAAATCTGTATTTTACCATATCCAACGTTTCATCATATTTCTCATAAAATATGCAATCAATGCCATTTATTCCTATTTTATCGTAATTTTTACAAAATTACAACTTTTTACAAAAATCATATTTTTTTAAAGTAAATTCATTAATTGAACCCAATTAAATATTAGGTTTTATTAACGAAATTTTCTCGGTCGTTACAATTATAACTATAAGAACTTTGAATAGTTTCTAAGCTCATGGATTCAAAACTCTAAGCAACAGAATTTTCATCAACTTGGCTCATTTGAGTTTATCATGTCTTCTTATATGCTACTTTCTAATTGCTCCAATACCCTCACTTGCTGCCTTACAACCATGATCATTATTTCATGTATCATGCATAAATTCTTTTTCTCTAATGAATGGGCTCAATAGTATTTGACTGGACATTTTACTTTCTTTTCTCCCATAATTTCTATCATTATTATCATCACCATCCCCACCATTGTCATCGTTGTCATCATCATTATTGTCAGTACCATCATCATCACCATGACGTGTGGGTGTTCGAATAGCTACTCCAAATGCATCAGTGCTACTATTCCAAATGCGTCAGTGCTTCTTCATATAGTACTTTATTAACATCAATGCCATATTCTTGAGTATGTCCTGTAATTCATAGATGAAGATTGCCATTCTCATCATCTAATATACTGGCCTGATCCATTGAATAAGGAGATTATCATCATCATCTTGTTAGGAAAAATGATACATAGCGGAATTTTAAAAATTTTAAATCAAAGTCTTTTCTAAATAACAAGTTTGACATGCTAAGTACATAAATTAATAACATATCTTACATACCTCTTTTGTATACCAAAGATAGCAAAAAAACCGACAAGAGAAAAACGTTCTAGAACAGCCTCAACCAACTAGTCTTCTTTGCTATTTTTTATTCATGATCAGAGTGTGGGTAGTTGCACGTTCGTATAGCCTTTCCTTCAATGACTTTCCTTCTAATAACTTGAGAATACCTAGAGTTAAGGTCTGTAATATTTAACAATAGCTCTTCGGGAGTTTCAAAGTTTCTCTCACTAGAGTACTAACCCTCTACTTCTCAAATGATCTGAGGAATAACGAAAAATAGTTCCCTTTATATAGTGGTCAAAATTGGGGTTAGCCTTATTAGATTAGGCTTCAAAATTTGAGTTTGAATGAACTTCTGATGAAAAACGAGTAAAAAATGTGTAACTAGATTATCGCATGTTTAGGATACCTATTTGGGAAATCAGCTTGCCGAACTAGGTCTACCGGCCTACCAAACTTAACCACCGACCTATTAATCGAGTGGTAATATAGAAATTTCAAAATATCTTATTTCATATAGAAATCTATGATAGAACCTTAGTTTTAATTCAAATAACCCAATAAAGACATTATCTGATTAAAACAGTCATATATAGATAATCTCATATCAAATAAAATATTATCCAAATAATTCAACATGTTTATCTTGAATTAATTCACAAAATTAATTCAACCAATAAACTGACATGAATTATTAAATCTATTCTAATCGAATTTCAACCAATCTAATAATTAACACAAGTCACCAATATGTAGGAAATACATGCAGTATTGTTATAAGAATTATTATGAGATAGCAAAGGGGACCTGATGGATATATATAGATCAAGCTCCTATAATTATAAAACAACATATCCCAGATATATATATATATATATATTATAATTATAAACTCTAACGCTACTTCACTAAAAGCTTAGAGCTACACTCTTAAACTATATAAAATTACAAAACTCCAATAAGCTAATCGTCCATGACATATCATAATATATAACATCCTCATAGGATGTTCATAATTGGCTTAAGGATAAATTTTATTTTACCTTCTTGATTATTTTTATCTTATGTTCCATTATCTCACCATTGGAATACTTATTATTCATAAATAGTATACCGTTAGCACTCTAGTCTTTTAATTATAGGATAATGCCTATAAGAGAATATCATTAACTCTACAAAAGAGCTATGGATTTCATATCTATGAACAACGGCTCTACATCAATCAAGAGTTATGTCTCCAACATACTGATATGCTTATCATCATCAAATCAGGATGTTACCTTTTAGTACATCAATAGACACAAGTCAAGAATATGGGCCCATTGCTCATTTTAGGATTAAGACATAATACATATAATTTTCAAAAGTGAATTGATTTAAACAAACAGAGTTATTCATTAAATCAATTTAACTTCTGTCCTGACCCAATATATCATCACCTATGACAATATTCCTTTTTTTCACCACAGAGTCCTACTCCGATGACGAAAACAAGTCATCTTCTGTTAAGGATATAGGCTACATAACAATTTTAGTATAAATAAAGCGCCCAACCTTTTTATCTCAATTGCAGACCTTATCATTTAGACTATCACCTTTAAGATTTATATTTTCCATTAATCTGTACATCACATAAACGATCTTAAAAGTTTAGACCGATGGACTTAAACTTTTGTTTGCTTATTATATATTCAACAAAAGTAAATATAAAGAGAACAACATTTGGTATATGAATAATAAATAAACTCTTTATTGATTAAAAGGATGCAAAAACTTATTATATCATTTTATCCTTAAGGTACCTAGTCCACTTTCCCTAAATGAGTAAATGAGACATGTTACATATCCCCATAGCCTCTACATGCTTTTCGAAAACTCTCATCGATAGTGTCTTTGTGAAAGGATCAACTATGTTGTCCTTGAACGTGATCTTGTATAGTGCAACATATCCACCCTCAATGAAGTCCTTTATCATATGATACTTTCAATGTATATACTTACTTTTGTTGTGGAATCTTAGTTCCTTAGCATTCGCTATCGTTGTAGTGTTATCACAACATAGTGACATCGGCTTATCCATACTAGGAACTACCTCAAGATTCCAAAGCAACTTGCATGGCCAGACAACTTGTTTCCAAGCTCCACTAGATGCCATATACTTAGCCTTCATCGTTGAATCCAAAGTGCAATCTTGCTTGACACTTCTCCAAACAATGGTGCCTCAGCTTAGAGTAAACACAGATCCTGAAGTCGATCTTCTCAAATCTAGACAAGATTAGAAATCCAAATCAGTGTATCCAAGAGGTGTTAGATCCTCACCAAAATACATTGGCATATAACTTCTAGTTCTTCTCAGGTATTGGAAAATATGCTTGACTGTAACCCAATGGTTTGGTCTTGAATCTGACTAAAATCGACGTACTATCTAATCCTATAACAAATGTCCATTCATGTGTAAAGCCTATTATACATAAGACTATCTCCTGCCAAAGCATAAGACACCTTATTGATATATTCTCTTTCTTCATCAAACTTTGGAGAGTCTTTCTTAGAAAGAGTAATTTCAAACCTAGATGGTTGCCAACCTTTCTTGGAACTCTGCATTACATACTTTTTGAGAATTTTATCTATATAGGTAGCTTGGGATAAAGCTATCATTTTATTCTTCCTATCTTGAAAGATTTGGATACCCAAAACTTAAATAGCTTCACCTAAGTCTTTCATGTCAAACTGCTTGGTCAACCATAATTTGACCAATAACAATGCCCCAACGTCATTGTCAATAAGCTTAATGTCATCTATGTAGATTAGTAGAAAAACCACCTTTCTATCCTTAATGTGTTTGTAAATATATGGTTCGTCCATGTTTTGTTTGAACCCATAAGTCTTGATCACTTGATCAAAACTTATGTTCCAAGAATGAAAAGCTTGCTTAAGTCCATAAATTGACTTTAGCAACTTACAGACTTTATTCTCTTGAGCTTTGAACCTATCTTGCTATACCATATATATGGTCTCATCAAGATAGCCATTTAGGAAGGCCATTTTGACATTCATTTGCCAAATCTCATAATCGAGAGTGGCAGCAATGGACAAAAGAATGCAGATGGACTTAAGCATGGCTACAGCCGAAAAGGTTTTCTCATAATTGATTCCTTCCTTTTGCTTGTATCCCTTTGTTACTAGTCTAGCACTATAGGTTTTGACTTTCCCATCAGCTCTTCTCTTTCTCTTATAGACCCACTTACACCTTATGGGTTTTACCCTTTTGGGATAGTCCATAAGCTCCAAAATTTGATTTGTCTTGATAGACTTCATCTCAATGTTCATAACTTCTGTCCAGAACTTTGAATTAATATTCTCCATAGCCTCTGTGTAAGTTCAAGAATCCCTATCATGTTCAACTGATTTAGCCAGGTAAGCTTTACGCCTGGTCCTCTCATTATGCCAAAGCTCCCTAGGTTGTTGTTCGGTCAACTTTTCTACATTGAATGGATTGGTTTCAACTAGAACCCCAGGAAAGATTGAATCACTAACTAACTCCTTGAATACCATTTTACAATGGCGCTCAAAGTCGTTCATGTAACTTTCCTCAAGGAAAGTTGCATTCATTAAAACCAGAACTTTATTTTCTCTTTAGTTATAAAAATAACCCCTTTTGTCCTTTTTGGATAACTTTCGACTGTACTTCCAACTTATTCGCTTCCTTGCATAGGACATGAGCCAGACATCCCTATATGTAAATACAGTTTAAGGATGTCTTCTTACCCATCCACAACTTATGAGGAGTTTTATGAACTGATTTTGAAGACCCATTATTTAAAAGATAACATGTGGTATGTAGTACATATTCTTAAAAAGATAAAGGTAACATCAATTAATGAATCATGGACCTAACCATGTCCAACAAAGGCCTATTCTTCTCTTAGCCATGCTATTTTACTGCAGAATGTGTGGCATAATCAAATAGGATAAAATCACATTCTCTAATAAGTGTCCTAAAAACTCATCGAAGAGGTATTCTCCACCTCGATCGGATCAAAGTGCCTTTATGGATTTACCTAATTGCTTCTCCGTTTTAGCTTGAAACTCTCTGAACTTGTCATAAGCTTCCCTCTAATGATACATTAGGTAGACATACCCATATCTTGAGTAATCATCAATAAAAGTGACAAAATACTTATACTTGCCTTGTGCCTTGATGTTCATAAGACCATAAACATCACCATACATAAGTTCTAGAACCCCTTCGACTCAATTGCCCTTAGATCCAAATAGTCTTTTTGTCATCCAAACAAGATTCAAATTGTGGTATAGATTCCATCTCTAAGTGACTTAAAGGTCTATCTCTTACCAACCTTTGAATCATATTCGGGCTAATATGACCTAATTGAAAATGCCAAAGATAAGTATTATTAGAGTGAGGAGTTTTAGGTCTTTTAGAGTTATCATTAATCTTAGTGTTAAGGAGTGAGTCCATCTTAGGTTTGATAAAATATAGGTTGTTTTGCATCCATCCATTAAAGACAAAAGATTTATTTCTTTGAATCACAACTTTATTATTAAAAAAAACTTAATAAGAGTCTTTAAATAAACAAGTCATAGAAATTAAATTCTTTTTGAGTTTAAGAACATAACAACAATCTCTCAAAACTAAAGTCCTGCAACTATCAAAGTAAAGATGGATGTCTCCTATTGCTTTAGCCAACACTAAGGATCCATCGCCCATTCACAATATAAAGTGCTCATGTAGCAGACTTCTCATTTCTTTGAACTCCTGTAGAGAAACATAAACATGATCAGTTGCTCTAGAATCTATGACCCAAGTGTTATTTGAATCCTTAACTAAACAAGTTTTAATAACCAAAAGTTCGCACTTACCTCCTTGAGATAGGAAGTCCTTGCAATTTTTCTTGATATGTCCAACCTTCCCGTAGAAAAAGCACTTTAGCTTCTTTGAGTTTCTTTTTTTCTTTTTCTTGTCCTTGCCTTTTGTCGAGATAGAAGATTTTTCGTTCTTAGCCTTCTGCTTCTTTCCATTCTTAGAGTTAGCATTGGAACCAAATACAACCGCCAAGTTTGCCTCCCCCCCAATCGGAGCTTCCCTAATCAGATTCTCAAACTCCCATAATTGCTTCATCAGCAAAGTTAAGGTAATATCTTGTCTATTGCTCAAATTATATGAAGCTCTAAACGGGATAAACTCTCTAAAGAAAGTCTCAAAGACCATAGTTATCTATGACTCAACATCAATGTCAGCTTCATGGGTTTGAACCTCAACGAGATAACCCATGACCAATATCATAGGATCCCATGTCTTTGTTTACAACTGAGGAGCTTCCATAGAGCCCATTGCCATTTTGTTAAGGCTTGGCCTTTAAACATGCCTTCTAGATTATTCAAGATCTACCTAGCACTCTTATAATTCTCATTTGAGCCTATAGCACATTATTTATGCTAGCCATAATGTAACAACGGGCTTGATCATTAGCATCCTTCCAGCTATCATATGCTTAGATTTGGTCATTAGTAGATTCACTAGTAGGACACGGTGTGGTTAACACAAATTTTAGTATCTCAAAGGAAAGGATGATATTTAGGTTCCCTTTCAATCATTATAGTTCTCGCCAGTTAATGTATTTTGCTAAAGTATCAAAGATAAAACCGTTTTTAGACATTTTAAGCTACAATAAAGAATAATATACCAAATATGAGCAAAACACCCAACAGTAGTTTAGTAAGATAACACAAACAAGTAAGCGTATAATGTGCTTATATGACAAAACCTAAAAATATCACAACCTTACAACGATAATTTTCAACTCAAAATTCAACAAGCCGTCTAGGAGAGACTAGTCAAGTCAAATTCAATTAGGAACACAGATCCCCTCCGATTAATATATGCCATCTAAGACCTGTCTGATCTTGCATATACTAATAATCGCTTTCTTTGGCCATTAATTTTATTAACATAGCTCTTAGGAGAGGTTAATAATAAAATTAATCTTGAGTGTATAACCATCATTTAAACTATTTTATCCATGATTTATAATCGCCACCTAGGGGTGTACTGTTGGAAAGTTAGTACGTAGCAAAATTTTAAAGATTTTTATATTAGAGTATTTCCAAAACACAAGTTTGATACGTTATGTATATAAATTAATTAGATCTTATTAACATTGTTTGTCAAAAAGCTCCCGTAATCTATGAAGAGAAAGGTGTTTTAGAAGAGCCTCAACCAACTAGTCTTTTTTGCTATTCTCTATCCACCATCGGAGTGCATGTGGGCACACGTCGTACAATTTTTCCCCCGTGACACTCCTTCTAACCAATCGAGGAAACCCAAAACTAAGGTTTGTGATTTGTAGACAATAGCTCTTAGGGAGTTACAAAGACTCACAGATCAAAGTCCTCATTCTTAATCCCTCAACTGATCTAAATAACTTATGAGTCTCATTCCCTACATATAGAGGTTGGGCCCGGGGGTTAGTCCATATCAGATAAGGCCTCAAAAATTTAAATTAGGATCAATATCTAATAAAAACATGTGAAAACATATAATTAGATTATCGTTTGGTCGGCAGGTTGAACGGGCAAATCTGCCTATTAAACTTACTCCATCGGCAGGCCAAACCTAAAGATTAGCCTGCCAAACTTACATTAAATGATCCCTACGAATCTTTTATTTCCCACCCAAGATTCTTAGGATAGAGCCTCTGTTTTTATTCAAATAACCCAATATAAAAGTTATCTGATTAAAACAATCATATTTAGATAATCTCTAAGAAAATAAATATTCTTGATGACTCAACAAGTTTATGTTGAATTAATTCACAAAATTAACTCAACTGACAAACATACATGAATCATCTGTTCCTACCAAATTTTAACCAATCTAATAATTTGACATAAGTCACCAATTTATTGGAAAAGCAGACAATATTGTTACTGGATTTATTATGAGCTAGCAAAAAGGACTTGATGGTTCTATATAGTTCAAGCTCTCGATAATTATGAAACCCAAAATCCTAGATATACATTTCATAATTATCAACTTTAACGCTACTCCAATAAAAGCTTAGAGCTGCACTTTTGAACTATATAGAATTACAAAGCCTAAATAGCTAAGTCTCTACGACATATCATAATGTATTGTATCCCCATAGGATTATTCATAATTGGCTTAAGGGTAAATTCTATCTTACCTTTTCGATTATTTTTCTCTTAGGTTCAATTATCTCACCATTAGAAAGCTTACCATCTAAAGATAGTACACCATTCGGTTACACCTATGTATCCAAATGGTTGAGCGCTCCAGTTTTTCAATTGCAGGATAACACATATAAGAGGATATTAATGACTCCTAAAGAGGAGCTATGGATTTCATATCTATGAATAATAGGTCTACGCTATCAAGAGTCATACCTCCAACGTACCGGCATGCGTATCAACATAAAAATATGGATGTCACCCTTTAGTACATCAAAAGACATAAGTCGAGACAACAAGCCCACCATTCATCTTAGGATTAAGATACAACTCATATGATTGTCTAAAGTGAATTGATTTACCAAGACAAAATTATTAATCTAAATCAATTACACTTTATGTTCTGACCCAATATATCGTCACCTATGACAATGCACCAATGTTTCTATTTGCGGAGTCCACCTTCGATGGCCAAGACAAACCATCTCCTGTTAAGGACATAGATAACATAATAATCTTTGCATGAATAAAGCGCCTAACTTTAGTCCCTCGATCGCGAATCTTATAATTTAGACCGTCACCTTTAGAATCATGTCTTTCACATAATCTATCCATCATATGCCTGACTCTAAAGGTTTAGACCGACAGTCTTAGACTTTTGTTTGCTTATCATACATTCAACAAATATGAACGTAAAGAGGACAACAATTTGGTATATGAATAATAAATAAACTCTTTATTCATAAAAATGTTTCCAAAAACATATTACATTTTTATTCCTTAGGGCATCCATGTCTAACAATCTCCCACTTGCACTAAGTGAGGAAATATGACAAATCCTATATCCCTATAGCATCTACATGCCTCTTGAAAACTCTGGCAGTTAGTGCCTTCGTGAATGGATTAACTAAATTATCCTCGGATGCGATTTTGCATACAACAACACGCCCACTCTCTACAAAGTTCTTAATCACGTGATACTTTTGATTAATATGCATACTCTTCGTATGAAATATTGGTTGTTTAGCATTAGCTACCGCCACACTATTATCACAGTATAGCGATACCACCCTATCCATACTAGAAATACCTCAAGATCCCTATGGAACTTGCAGAGCCACATTGCATCCTTTGAAGCATCACTAGCTGCCATATAGTCGGCCTCCATCGTTGAATTCGATGTGTAATCTTGCTTCACACTTCTCCAAACAATGGCACTACAGCCCAAAGTAAACACAAAACCTGAAGTCGGTCTTCTTGAATCCAAACAGGATTGAAAATCTAAGTCAGTGTATCCTAGAGGAGTCAAATTCTCACCCAAATATATAAGCATATACTCTCGAGTCCTTCTTAGGTACCTAAAAATATGCTTGACTACAACCTAGTGGTTCGGTCATAGATCCAACTGAAGTTGACTTACAATCCCAACTACATAACAAATATCCGATCGTGTGCAAAGCATGGCATACATGAGACTACCCACTACCGAAGCATAAGGCGCCTTCTTCATGTATTCTCTTTTTTCATCAAACTTTATAGAGTATTTCTTATAAAGAGAAATTCTAGACCTAGATGGTTGCCCACCTTTCTTGGAATCCTACATTGCAAACCTTTTGAGAATTTTACCTATATAGCCTACTTGGGATAAAGCTATCATTCTATTCTTCCTTTCTCAAAAGATCTAGATGCTGAGAACAAAATTAGCCTCACCTAAGTCTTTTATGTCAAACTACATGGTCAACCATAATTTGACTGATGACAACACCCCAACGTCATTGCCAATTAGCAAAATATCATCTACATAGAGTAGTAGTAAAACCACCTTCCCATCCTTAATGTGTTTTCAAACACGTGATTCGTTCACATTTTGTGCAAAACCATAAGTCTTGATCACTTGATCAAATCTTATGTTTCAAGAACAGGAAGCCTACTTAAGTCTATAAATTGACTTTAGCAGCTTACAAACCTTACCCTCTTGACCTTTAGCCTTGAACCCGTCTGGTTGTTCCATATAAATGGACTCATCAAGATAGCTATTTAGAAAGGCTGTCTTGACATCCATTTGTTAAATCTCGTAGTCGAAAGTGGCAGCTATAGAGAAGAGAATGCGGATAGATTTAAGCATGGCTACAAGCAAAAAGGTTCCCTTGTAATCGATTTCCTCTTTTTGTGTGTATCCCTTAGCTACAAGCTGAGCCTTATAGGTTTCACTTTTCCATCCACTCCTCTCTTTTTCTTATAGATCCACTTACACCCTATGGGTTTAACCCCTTTGGGAAGATCTATAAGTTCCTAGACCCGATTAGTCTTTATAGATTTCATCTCTATGTTCATGGCTTCTATCCAGAGTTTTGAATCAACATCCACCATGGCCTCTTCGGATGTGTAAGGATTCCTTTCATGTTCATCCAGTTTAGCCAAGAAGGCCTCATCATTGAACATATACCTCTTGGGTTGTCACCCAATCCTCCCACTACGCTGAAGCCCTTTAGGTTTTTGTTCGTATTCGGTTGGTTTTTCTACACCAGTTTGAATGGTTTCATTTGAAACCCTCGAAGTTATTGAATCACTCACCAACTCCTCAAGCACTACTTTGCTTTGAGGCTTAAAGTCGTCCATGTAACTATCCTTAAGGAAAGTTGCATTAGTTTAAACTACGACTTTATTTTCCTTTGGGTTATAAAAATAAACACCTTTGGTCCCATTCGGACATCTTACAAACACACAAACTTCCGAATGTGCTTCCAACTTATTCGCTTCCTTAAATAGGACATGAACATCCCCAGATGCAAATATGGTTTAAGGATGTCCTTTTCCCTATCCATAACTCGTGAGGGGTTTTAGGAACCAATTTTGAAGGCACATTGTTCAAAAGATA
Source organism: Artocarpus hirsutus (assembly GCA_946598075.1). Lineage (NCBI taxonomy): Eukaryota > Viridiplantae > Streptophyta > Magnoliopsida > Rosales > Moraceae > Artocarpus > Artocarpus hirsutus. The sequence goes on along the minus strand of CAMOHE010054224.1, from coordinate 194,102 downwards.
ACATGTTGTTTGTAGTGCATATCCCCAAAAGGACAAAGGCAATGATGAATAACTCATCATGAACCTAACCATATCCAACAAAATCCTATTTCTTCTCTCAGCGATGCCATTCTGCTATGGAGTGCCCAACGTAGTCAAATGGGATAAAATCCCATTCTCTAGTAAGTATCCCAAGAACTTATCCGAAAGGTATTCACCACCTTGATTATATCAAAGTGCCTTTTATGAGTCTACCTAATTGCTTTTCCACTTCAGCTCGAAACTCCCTAAACTTGTCATAAGTTTCACTTTTGTGGTGCATTAGGTATACATACCCATACCCTAAGTAATCATCAATAAAGGTGACAAAATACTCATACCATTCTCATGCCCAGATGTTCATATGTCTACAAACATCACTATGCACAAGTTTTAGAACCACTTTAGCCCTATTGCCCTTAGACCCAAATAGTCTTTTGGTCATTTTACCCTCCAAACAAGATTGACATTGTGGTATGGATTTCACCTTTAAGTGATTTAAAGGTCCATCTCTTACTAACCTTTGAATCCTATTCAGGCTAATATGACCTAGTCGTAAATGCCAAAGATAAGTCTTATTAGTCGTTCCTAGCCTTTGTTTGCAGTTTAAGAGTTTTCGAAGCACCCCTTGCCGCTTTGTTAAGGCCTGGCGTCCAAACATATTTTTAAGATTATCCAAGATCTGCCTAGTAGTCTTATAATCTTTATCTTGAGCCTGTAGCACGTTATTCATGTTGGCCATAACATAACAGTGGGCCTGATCATTAGCATCTTTTTAGAGATCTTATGCTTAGATTTGCTCATTAGTGGAATCTCCTACAAGCTCGAAAGGACATGGTGTCGTCAGCACAAACTTTAATTTCTCAAAGAACAGGACAATGTTTAGGTTCTATTTAATTCCAATCATTATAGTGCTCATCGATTAATTGGTTTTTGCCAAGTATTAATGATAAAGCATTTTTAGACATTTTTAATATACAATAAAGAATCATATACCAAACATAAGCAAATGTACAGTAATAATTTTGTAAGATAACATAATCATGTCAAAACCTTAAAAATATTACAACCTAACAACAATAATTCCCAACTCAGAATTCAACAAGCCGCTTAGGGGAGACTTGCTAAATTCAATTAGGAACACGGATCCTTTCCTGATTAATATATGCTATTTAGGACCTATATGATCGAGCATATATTAATAATCATTTCTTTGGCCATCAATTCTATTACAAAGCTCCTAGGGGAGGTTAATAATAAAATTAACATAAGTGTATAACCATCATTTCAATATTTTATCCATGATTTATAATAATAACCTATGGTTGTGCAACCATAAATCATGCTAAAATATCTTATCCTCTCAGAGATCCAACTAAGTACATGATGAAGTCCCTTTCTAGGGATTGAAACCTCCATGTGCTACCTATGGACCAACGATGGAGGCCGTAGGTCCTCTTTTCAAAAACCTTCTCCCACTCAAGCTTTTGGAATCAATGTTTTATTTTGAAAATATGCCTAAATAATTTTTTATGAGCGGCACTTCCTATTCTATATGACATGTTATCAATATACATGGCAAATCATATTACAATGCAAACAAGCAAAGCAAACATGCAAAGTCACAAGCAAAATAATAAATAATCGTAATATTATGGTTCCACCCTAGAGAAAAGAAAAGAAAGATTACAATAGATAAATAGAAACAAATTATCAATTCTTTATCCTTGAATTTTCAAATTGTATCCTTCTTCAATTAATGTCCATCTTTAAGTCTTCAATCTCATATAGATTGAATACTTTATATTTTAGTTACATCCAAATTTAATGTTTCTCATAATTGTCTCAAAAACAAAATCAAAACTGCATCAAAAAATGCACATTTTCTAAAAAAGTTAGTAGCTCTCTGTCGGCATACCGATCTGTGTGATTGGACTACTGATCATGACCTTTCAGCATATTGAACTTTATAGGTCGGCCTGCTAGTCATAACAAATCGGCCTGCTAAACTAGAAAGTTCAGCCTATCTCTAGAGCCATCAGATTTCTACCCCGTGAACGGCGTACCAAGCCTGAAGTTTGGTTTATCGATTTGTGACCATTGGCCTGCCAGACCTGAGGGTTCGGCATGCCAACCGAGCAGAAATCACATTTTTTAAAAAATACAGTTTTTTAATGTAATTTATCAAATTTATTTTCAACAATTCAAAAATATAAAATTAGAGACTTAGAAAATACTTATGGAATGCTATCATCCATCTTCTAAATCCGTTTTCGTTGAATTATTAGTTAATTACAAAATTCTTTACAAATTTAAAATTAAATAATAATTCCTAAACGGAGATGATAATCCACCATCTAATTACAAAAAAACCTAGATACACCATCTAACATCAAGGAACCATAACCAATGTAAATTAATTAATTAATTAATTAATTAATTAATAATTTAATCAACCACAATTAATTAATAAGCATTCATCATATAATCCATGATAACATATAAATATATAGAAACCCTAGAGTGTCAACTCTCTAAAAAATTAAATTCAAGCATAGGAAAGACCAAGATCACATAATTTATTCATATAGCATGATCATAAACTTGTAAATTTATCTAAAAACCATGGCTCTGATACTAATTGTTAGAAAAGTAGTATGCAGCGAAATTTTAAAAATATTTATATTAGAGTATTTTTCAAAACATAAGTTTGATACACTATATGCATAAATTAATCAGATCTTACTAAGCTCGTTTGCCCAAAAGCTCCTGCAATCTATGAAGAAAAAGACGTTCTAGAAGAGCTTCAACCAACTAGTCTTCGTTACTATTCTCTATCCATGATCAAAGTGTATGTGGGCACATGTCGTATAGCTTTTCCCCGGTGACTCTCCTTCCAACCAATCCAGGAAACCCAGAATTAAGGTTCGTGAATTGTGAAAAATCGCTCTCAGGGGTTTGTAGAGACTCACAGACTAAAGTGCTCACTCTTAGTCCCTCAACTGATTTAAATAACTTATGAGTCTCACACCATATTTATAGTGGTTGGGCCCAAGGGTTAGTCCTTATCAGATAAGGCCTCAAAAATTCAAATAACGATCAACATCTAATAAAAACACGTGAAAACTCATGATTAGATTATCGTTTGGTTGGCAGGCCGAACTGGTAGATTGGCATGTGAAACTTACTCTATTGGCAGGCTGAACCTGAAGATTGGTAGGTTCGGCCTGTCGAACTTACCATAAATGATCCTTACAAATATTTTATTTCCCACCCAAAATTCTTAGGATAGAACCTTAATTTTAATTCAAATAACCTAATAGAGAAGTTATCTGATTAAAAGTCATATCTAGATAATCTCTAGGAAAATAAATATTCCTGATAATTCAACAAGTCTATCTTGAATTAATTAACAAAATTAATTCAACTGATAAACACATGAATCATCTGACCCTACCTAATTTCAGCCAATTTGATAATTTGACATAAATCACAAATTTATTAGAAAAGCAAGTTGTACCACTATAGAATTTATTATGAGCTAGCAAAGGGGACTTGATGGATCTATATTGTAACAACTACCCCTCTCCCCTAGGCGGTAGGGAGGAGAAGCCGGCACACCTCATCGATTGTTGTTCATGCAAGCCTACTATATGATAGGCCAATTCGGCCTTGTGTAACTAAAACTATGGGAAAATAATAATACCTTAACTCAAGCTTAGTGCGGAATATATCATATCATTAGCAGTGGAATGTTAAGATTACAAATCTTACACAATTCTAGAAAATCCCATAAAAATGTCTTTAACAACAGTTCTTAGTTTTCTAATTACATCAAAGAAACACTAGAATTAAATTTGCATCTTAGAATTGTCATGGGACCTTAGCCGTTCTTGCTCAGTTATCTAGAATCCTTAGCTTAGAAGCTCAACTGCATCACAGGAACTATATAAGCACATAGCTTAGTAAGTAAACCATATAGTAGTTCCACAAAAATAATACTTTTCATAAGCATAATTTTTAGGTTTTAGGGCCCATAGTAGAACATTAATCTTAAGTAGCTAGAACCCATAACATACATACATGAATGGTCCCTATCTTGGAACTTACTTATTCCTTAAGGATTTGACCATATAAACATGAATAATGTGACAAGTTCAAGACAACAAGAGAGTTCCCGTCATACTCATGAAAAATCATAAAAACATCTTTAAACATATTCATCATAACAACATACATAACTTTTAAACATGTTTTAAAACATACTATTGTTCAATTGATGTAGTGAAGGGTATACTTACACAAACTGCTAAAACACGATCACCTTAGGTTCTATACATCGTCTTACTTTTTTCTTTACATCTCATATAGTTCTCTTCATAATCCAAGGAATGTCATCTGATGAAACTCTTCATGGTTCACCTCTATATTCTCCTTATACATATTATGATTCCTTTATCTTTTCTTTCTCTCGGTTCATCATCTTGTTCCTTATGGTTGATGTTGCCACTGTTTCAATGTGCTCACCTCTTAGAGTGTCCATGTCATTCATTCATATACACATAAAATTAATATCTATTTTCATGAAATCATTCAATACCATAAAACATCATTCATATTTCCATCTCAAAAAATACAAGAATACAAATGCATTTTACCAACTTATAAACATTTATGTAAAACTGAAATGCAACAGCCTGCCTGACCCTCAAGGATACACAACTCAATTATTCACAATTCATATACCATTAAGGTATGAGACTTTGCAAGGACATAATTAACATATATATAAATTACCCTAATTTTTCATTAACCATCAAAATTCCATTAGGCAATTAAAATAAGTCACACAATACCTCACACAAAAACGGCCAGCAACCACAAAACATTGAGCAACCCTAACAAACATTCATATGATAAATTATCTATGTCACAAAATAATCTTATAAAAATCCTGCATGTAATAGACACCTAAAACTACAACATATCTAAAAATTAACGTCAAATAAATTTTCAACAATTCAAAATATGCATTAGAATATAGAGACAAAATAAACCCTACATACCTAAAGCAGTGAGCAACATATGATCATCATACTCAAACAATTAAAATAAAATTATTTTGACCTTAAAATTTTAATGACAACCTATAAACATATGAATACAATACCACAAAAAAGTCTCATTGTCAAATAAATTTGTTTGGTCATACAAATAGGTCACAAAATCAAGAAGTCTAGAATTCACTGATTTAACAGCCATAAAGGTCTATCTTAAAAAAATTCAAGAACTCATCAAATATTCATCAAATCACCGCAAAATTTTCTAGATCATAACCTAACATATATATGAATATTTTTGCAAAATTTGATTCAAATCACAATTCATTTGCCTATTGAACATAGACTACATTTTTGTAAAACCTAATAGATCAACAACAGTCTAATCATGAGTGGTAGAAAATAAAAATTCAATATCTTAGCATAGAATAATCCAAATGGTGTGAAATTTTAAGGGATATCATATAATACATACATAAATATTATATTAAAATTTTACCCTAAACAGACATTTGTAGTCAAAGTTATAGGGGTTGGATTAAAGGAAGAATATAATTTCAAAAATAATCTAAAAAGAGTTTCTTACCTCAAAACAATTCTTCTCAAGCCTCCTTCAATTAGTCTAAGTGCAAACCCAATATTTCATCAATTATTTGTAGGAAAAATGAGGGAGAGAAGGGGAAGAAAAATGTGTAGAAAGGAAGAGAGTGTATGAGAAAATTTTAGAGAAAGGGAGGAGAGAAAATGATTTTGAGAGAGAGAAATATATTCATGAAAACTAAAAATGATGTGAAAAGAAAATAATCTTCTCTATATTTGAAGTATATTTTCTTTAAAAATAATGGGGGTATGCATGTAGGATGGAGAAAGATAAGGAAAAAGTCCAAGATTCACTCTAACTACCAAATCTCATCTTTTCAAATTAAGAAACCTTATCACAAAAATCAAATATTCTCTTTTAAAAAGTCAAACTTTCCCTAATCATGGATAAGGAAAGAGATAAAATATATCAATTATTTAGAATTTTCTCAAAAAGTTAATTATCAATGCTACAATTTTGAGAATTATCTGTTAATTTCTCGTCAATAGCCTTGGGCCTGCCGATTACTCAAGAACGACCTACCGAAGGACCACATTCAATATTACATGCAATTAAAGCATTAAATATTTATCATACACACATTATAAGTGACATGAATACCTTAAGCACATCAATTTCACATGACTGTCACCTGTCATAATACTCAAAATAAAAAGGTCAGTAACATTATTTCATAAAGAAAATACTTAATGTCTTTGTATATATATCATTAACTGTTACAAGAAAAATGGAGGGTCTTACAATTCTCTCCTTCTTATAAAAATTTTGTCCTCGAAATTTAGCTATTCTAATTCCTTAAAACTTGGCAAATCCAACATCTCCAATTGAAGAGTTGATCCTATGGACAAAGAAAACACCATAATACTTATTGACTGAGTTCTTGGTCCTATGACATACTAAAAAAATCCTCAAGAATCGTTCTGCTCTAAGCCGCCAAAGGCTTATCTCTCTCTCATATACTCATCCAATCTCTTCTCTCTCAAAAACCTATAAATATACCTCTAAGCCACCAAAGTCTTCATTCTCTTGATTTCAAGCCAAGAAAAATTCTCTCCCTCACCGCCTCTAAAAAATCTCTCTAAGAAAACCACCATCATCTCTCTAATTATTAAAGCCAAGAATTCATACTCTTATTTTCTTTCAAGCCAAAGTAGAAGGAATTATTTTTAGAGATTTTGTGTGCAAGTATTCATCTTTGTTGAAGAAAATAGAAGAATTAAAGGTATGTTTTAAAGCTTTCATGGTTTTGAATTCTTATGATTGATATATATTGTTTTGTGATAAACTTTACTAGAAAATTTTTCTTTTGTGATTGTGAACGTGAATGCAAGTATGTTTATATGAAAAATATATTATATTGTCTATTACATTGATTATAACAATGTTACTTTATAGTTGATAGCATTTTTATTCATATGATATCATGAAATTTCATAAAAATAAGGTTTTGTTATTGGAGTGTGATAAGAGAATTCTAGGGGTTTCAGTTTGTCGGTAAGGTGACTGGTAACGTTTTGAAATCAAATAATTTTATTTTGCTACGATTTTTGCATATGATGTTTATATATATGTTAGGAATGTCTAGGATTTTTTATAAATTTTCATTCAAAATATTTTTGGATTATGAGCTTTCAATCAAACACTACTTACAAAATTTTAATTATTAGCAGATTTGTATTTATGCTTTATATAGTTAGTTTTACAAGGAAAAAAGCGTCTTTAATTCTTAAAAAATTATGATCATTGTTAATAATGTTCATTAAATGTCTGTAAAGTTTTAGCTTCATATCCTTACTACGTTTTAAAATAAAATTTGTTGATTGGCAAGTGCTTAGTAGTTATAAATGTCTGCTGGATATGCTCTATGTAATTCATAAGATAATAAATCATATTTTAAATGTGTTTTGTATGATTTATTATTTTTTTAATTATATTTATATGTTAACCTCATCATATAAAAATTTTAGAAGCAAATCATACGTATTTGATTTTATAAAAATGTTTGAAGGGAACATGTTCGCTGTCTAACATGTCGTGTTAATATTAATTTTGAATTCAAACGTGTGTTTTGAATGACACCAAATTTATTTGAAGTTGAATTTTGGATATGTTATTATCTTATCTGTCTATTATATGTGGTAAATTTTATAAATTATTTTATAGCATAAATAATTTAATACATAGCTTTTAATTAGGATTGCTCACTGCCTAAATTTTACTGGCATATTTTATGGGATTTAATATGTGATTTATTTTAATTAACAAATGAAATTTTTATAGCTAAAGAAAAATCTGAGCATTATATATATATATATATATGTTAACTTTATTCTTGCAAATTTTCATGCTCTAATTGAGTATGAATTGAAAGATATAGGGTTATGAATCCTTAAAGGTAAGGCAGTTTTTATTATTGGTAGATTTACTTGAATGCTTTAAAAATTAGCAAACAGTATTTTGGATTAATATTTTCAAGAGAAGAAAATTTGAATAATGTTTATATATGTTAGCTATGTTAAGGAATAATTCTTACACTTTATTTATGCTTATAAGTTGAGATTAGTTTCTCCAAGTCATTAAAGGTCAAGTTTTCTATCTTTATGTTTCTTGACATTAAGTGCATGTTTGTGACTCTAAGATACTTTGTTTTATTAAGAATGATATATGATGATGTAATATGGTATTAAATGATATAATGAAGAGGAATATTAATTTTATGTATTACTTGAATAATTGACATGAATACTCTAAAAGACATGCACACCGAGAACCGCAACAGCGTCACCCAAGTTAAGCTTTAGTAATCAAACAAGACAAGTAAGTATATTCTTACCTGTAACATGATAAAAATTTATGAAAAAGTTTTGAAAACATGTTTTATGATAATTTTTAAGTTTGTTTTTATGTATTGTTTTCTCATGAAAACTCTTGTTGCAGCAAGAATGTTTAACAAATGTTTCAATAACAATATATGTTAAAAGTATATCTATATATATGTATCACTTAATTAAGTGTTGCACACTCTATGTTTATATTTATGATGTCCCAAAGGTTGGACTTGTAATGTTTGGTTTAGGACTAGTTATCCCACTCCTCTCATGACGACGCGCCTATGATGTTTATGTTTATAGTTCAACACTTGGGCCCCTAAAGATAAAATGAATAATGTTTTAATATGGAAGTTTTAAATGAAAAAATATGTTCTATATAAATATGTGCTTTGTGCACTACTATGATTATGACTACAATATTATGTAATGATTTTCATAAAATATTTTATGTTGTGAGATAGGAATATACACCTACTAAGCTTATGCTTATTTAGTTTATGTCATGTTGCAGACAAGGATAAGATGCCAGTTGACTAGGATGGAGGACAAGGACAGACGTGTGTGTGTGCAAAGAGTGTTGGATTGAAAACGAAGTCATGTCGTGAAAGAAATTTAAACTCCAACAAAATTTAATATAGTATGTTTTGCATTTTTATTAGTTTGATACTTGATTCTATTTGTGATATTTTTTTGAACTTTTATTATATATAATTTGTATTTTAGATTTTTAATTTCTTAGGTTATTTATTAAAGAATATGCTATATAGTTTGTTTCTTCGTAATTAGTCTTAATTAGTTGTTTGATTAGAAGCTAAGAGTGCTTACATTATATCTGTAAGTTTGTGTTTGTTAAATATTTGTTTTTGTAAACTAAGTATTCTGCAAGTGGTCGATTAGCCAAATGTCTTAAGTGTTTCGTCGGGCTAACTGAGGTAAGAGAAGCAAATCCAATAAATAGTTAAAAATTTAAATTTATGCATGTGTTCTTAGGATATTTCTTTGAGTGTTGTTGATTATTTTAAACTTCTTATCTGTAATTATTAAGTTTAATAGTAAAAGCAAAGTCTTCTGTCACCCCCGTATGGGGGCGTTATATATATAGTTCAAGCTTCCGATAATTACGAAACCCAATATTTTAGATATATATTTCATAATCATTAACTCTATTGCTACTCCACTAAAAGCTTAGAGCTGCACTCTCGAACTATGTAGAATTACAAAGTCCGAATAGCTAAGTCTTCACGACATATCATAATGTATTTTGTCCCTATAGGATTATCCATAATCAGCTTAAGGATAAATTCTATGTTACCTTCCTGATATTTTTCTCTTACGTTCCATTATCTCATCATCAAAAAACTTACCATCTAATACAGTATGCCATTTGTTTACACCTATGTATCTAAATGGTTGAGCACTCCAGTTTTTCAATTACAGGATAACGTATATAAGATGATATCAACGACTCTTAAAGAGGAGCTATGGATTCCATATCTATGAATAATAGGTCTACGCTATCAAGAGTCATACCTCCAACGTACCGGCATGCGTACCAATATAAAAATATGGATTTCATCCTTTGGTACATTAATAAACATAAGTCAAGACAACGTACCCACTATTCATCTCAAGATTAAGATACAACTCATATGATTGTTTAAAGTGAATTTATTTGCCAAGATAGAATTACTAATCCAAATCAATTGCACGTTATGTCCCAATCACAACGTCACCTATAACAATGCCCTAATGTTTCTATTCACAGAGTCCACCTTCGATGGCCAAGACAAACCATCTCCTATTAGGGACATAGACAACATAATAATTTTTACATGAATAAAGTGCCCAGCTTCATTCCCTCGATTATGGATCTTATAATTTAGACCGTCATGTTTAGAATTATGTCTTCGGCATAATTTGTCCATCATATGCTTGACTCCAAAGGTTTAAACTAACAGTCTTAGACTTTTGTTTACTTATCATACATTCAATAAATATGAACGTAAAAAGGACAATAATTTGGTATATGAATAATAAATAAACTTTTTATTGATAAAAATGTCTCCAAAAATATATTACATTTTTACTCCTTAGGGCATACATCTCTAACATGTACAACAATAAATCCTACTAAAATAAATTATCGCTTCAGAGATCCAACCTGACACAAGATAAAATCCTTTCCTAGCGGACCGCCATGTGTTGCCTATGAACCAACTATGGAGACCTTAGGTCTTCTCGTCAAAAACCTTCTCTTACTCAATATTTTAAAAGTTAAGGTTTTATGTTAACATGCATGAACAATCTCTCTATTCTACATGGCATGTTTTTAAACATATATGGTAAAACATATTATAATATAGACAAGCAAAGCAATATGCAAAGCTACAAGTAATATAATAAACAACCATAATATCATGGTTCCATCTTGGAGAAAAGAAAATAACAATTACAAAAGATCAATCGAAACATATTATCAATTCTTTAACTTGTATCTTCATGTTGTATCCTTCTTCATGTGGCATCCGTCTTTAGATCTTACGTAAATGTTTTAAAAATTTTAAATCAAAGTCTTTTCCAAATAACAAGTTTGACATGTTAAGCACATAACTTAATAACAGATCTTAAGTATATCTTTTGTATATCAAAGACAACAAAAAAATAAAGAAGAAAAGAACGTTCAAAAGAGCCTCAGCCAACTAGTTTTCTTTGTTTTTCTCTATCCACAATCAGAGTGTGAGTGGTCGCACATCGTATAGCCTTTCCTCTAGTGACTCTTTTTCCAACCACTTGAGAATACCTAGAGCTAAGTTTCATGATATTGAACAATAGCTCTCCAAGAGTTTTAGAGTTGCTCTCACTAAAATACTCATTTTCTATATCTTAAATGATCTAAGGAACAATAAAAAATAGTTCCCTTTATATAGTGGTCAAATTTGGAGTTAGTCCTTATCGAATTCGGCTTCAAAAATTTGAGTCTGAATTAACTTCTAATAAAAAAATGTCAAAAAAGCAATATTAGATTATCGCATGTTTGGCATATCGATCTAGGAGATCGGCCTGCCGAATCACTCCACTGGCCTACCAAACTTGGCCAATAGAGAAATCATCTAATTAAAACAGTCATATATAGATAATCCATATTAAATAAAATATTATCCATATAATTAAACATGTTTATCTCGAATTAATTCACAAAATTAATTCAACCAATAAACTAATATGAACTATTTCATCCATTCTAATTGAATTTCAACCAATCTAATAATTAACATAAGTCACTAATATGTTGGAAAAACATGTCGTATCGTTACAAGAATCATTATGAGCTAACAAAGGGGACTTGAGGGACATATATAGATCAAGCTCATATAATTATAAAATAACATATCACAGATATGTATATTTTATAATTATCAAATCTAATGCTACTCCACTAAAAGCTTGGAGCTTTACCTCAAACTATATAAAATTACAAAGCTCCAATAAGCTAATCATGCATCCATGACATATCATAATGTGTAACATCCCCATTGGATATTTATAATCAGCTTAAGGATAAATTTTGTTTTGCCTTCGTAATTATTTTTGTCTTTTGTTATATTATCTCACCATTAGAATACTTACTATTCATAAATATATACCGTTCAGTTACACCTATGTATCCAAATGGTTAAGCTTTTTAATCTTCTAATTCTAGGGTAATGCTTAAAAGAAAATATCATTAAGTCTATAAAAAGGCTATGGATTCCATATCTATGAATAACATATCTACGTCAATCAAGAGTCATGTCTCTAACGTACTAGTATGTATACCATCACTAAATCAAGATATCACTCTTTCGTATATCAAAAGACACATGTCAAGATACCCCATTGTTCACTTCAGGATTAAAACATAACACATATGATTTTTAAAAGTGAATTGATTTGAACAAATAGAATTATTAATTAAATCAATTCAATTTTTGTCCCGATCTAATATATCGCCACCTATAACAATGTACCAATGTTTCTACTTATGGGTCCTACTTCGATGTCACGCCCCGGAGTACGTGAGGTGACGTGGTGGGATAGTTAAGTTAATTAAATAAAGATTTAGTTAAAAATAGGGTTTTAGAATTAAATTAATAAATAAAAATGAGATAATTTTTTTATAAATCGTTCAAATAGAATAATTCGAGGAAATAAAATCAACCATTGTAATAATTAAGCGAATAAAAAGAACATTAAAAATATTTAAATATGAGATGGAACGAGTATGGGTCCCACTGGCCCACATGTTGTGCACACACATGTAGTACTGACAATAGTATAATACAACCATAGTCCAAGTAAAAAGATTAAAAGTTTACATGCCTTACTTGCTACAGTACAACCTACCCAATCTTCTACTGGTCACAAGTCCGGTCAATGGACTCTTCTCCGATCCTAAGCTGATATCCATCTAGGGGTAAGATTTTAAAACAATAAAAACGTGAGCAAAAGGCTCAGTAAAACTATATTTTTAAAAATAAGCAGATAAATATTCTAATAGAACTTTCTTAATAAATAAATAATTAAATAAATCAAACAAATATTTTCATTTGCTAAAATTCTATTAAAAACAGTTTCTCAAAAGTACCTTTTTAATTCTCTTGGGCAAACCAACTATTCACCACCGAAGTGGCCCAGCTGGGTTTTGGGACCTGCCCCCAAGGTCGTTCACTACACGACCCAATCTTTGTTATGGCATTATGCCCATATATCTTTCTTTAATTATTAAAATCTCTGTTTACCGAATATAGTCATTTACATTCTTTATGAAGTTCATTATGAACATTTCTCAATCGTTCATCGAAAACATTTGATAAAATTCATTTTGGCTTAAATCATTTTGAAATAGGGCTACCAAAGAAAAAGGTAGAAGTCCTACCTCGATATCTGTGTCGGTGTCTCATACCGTAATCCCGGTCCACTATACGTTAGCTCCGCGGATCCACGTACAAATCCTAAACGCATAGCAACTTAGTTTATTAGTATCTAACCCGAGGTATCATATGTAATCAAATCGTCTCATGGTGTCCTAGTGTGCCATTTAGGTTTATAAAATCATTTTATAAAGTTGAAATTTCAATCAGGGTTCAAAATAGTAAAAACGTGTGAAAATCACAAAATTGGGTTTAGGTTCGGTCGGCCTACCAGTCCCCCTGGTTTGGCCAGCCGAACTGCACAGTTTAGCCTGCCGAAAAGCCAAGTCCGATCGGCCAAACATTTCCAGGTTCGGCCTGCCATTCGGATGAATCCGGCTTGCCGATCCTTTGAATCCAGCCTGCCGAACACAAAGTTCGGCCTGCCGATCTGGAAAATTTTAGAAATTTTCACACACGGGTCTCGGCTTTCCCCGAGCCCAATTCTTCAATACAACCTGTTTTCTCAATTCTCAGGCATGAGAAATTATCATAAACAATAGAAAATCATAGTAGAACACTTTTTAATGAATTAAAACAAGTTTTAAACAAGATTTTCACAAAAATCCAAAAATAGAGAAAATAAAAGAAAAATGAAAAATCTTGATTTTGATTTGTTTTTGATGAAATAAAGTTTGTATTCTAGCTAATCTAAGTCCATCTAACTTAGATTGAAGCTTTTCTAAGCTTAGAAACTCTTAGATTTCAAAATGCAAGAAAATTTAAAAAATAGAAAAACTTTTGAATTTTAAAAACTAACCTCGAATCGAAGCTTTAAAACGATGTTTTTGTTGTTGAATCTCATTCCCGAGCCTTCAATCTACTAACCTGAAGCTTGAAATCAATTTTTGGTTCAAAATTTTAGAGAGAGAATGAGAGAGAGCAAGGGAACCGAGAGAGAGGGGAAGAGAGGAGAGATAGCGAGTGAAAGAGTGAGGAGAGAGAGTGAGAGTGAATTTTAAATAGGGGGAGAAAAGGCAATTAGTTTTATAAGACTGTGTACAACAGCATACAGTTTTCAAATCAAATTGCTTTGTTAAATAGTTCAATTAACAATTAAAAACAATTTAGATTAATTAAAAATTATTAAAAGAGTAAAATAACATAAGTTTTCTTAATTTTCACAAAATGATAAACTTAAGTTGAAAACACTTATTATGGCACACTAATCCACCATTTAATACTCTAATTACACTCAATTAACTTTGGGGTGTTACATTCGATAATCAAGACAAGTTAGCTCCCGTTAAGGATGTAGACAACATAACAATCTTAGCACAAATAAAGTGCCCAACTTTATTCCCTCGATTACTTTATGATTTAGACTATCACCTTTAAGATTTATGTCTTCTGTATAATCTGTCTATCATATGTATGATCTTAAAGGTTTAGACCAACAGTTTCAGACTTTTACTTACTTATCATATATTCAACAGAAATGAACATAAAAATGATAACATTTAGTATATAAATAATAAATAAACTCTTTATTGATTAGAAGCCTCCAAAAACTTATTACATCATTTAATCCTTAGAGCATCTAGTCTAACACATCTTCACCTCGATCAACTTCTACTTTGAGAAAGTCTAAGGGTCCATTTGTTCATGTATTCCAACGAACTATTTGGATCAAATTTTTGGAATCCTTTGGATATGTATTTGTTTCCCTTAAAATTCAAATCAAATGAGTCTTTTGAATTTAAGTTTTCAAAGTTCTAACCCTCCTAAACTCTTAAGACTTAGATATGTTTGTTATAGTAAAAGCTGAAATTTTCTCTCCTATATTTAAGGAAAAAAATCATAACTTCTTCATTTGATATATGATTGAGATTATTCTTTTTTTTTTTTACATTACGTTCCTAATAAAAAGAGGAATAAATTAAGATCCATATTGCATATTTTTTTTAGGATCATGAACATTAAGAGTTTATTAAAATTGTTAATAAATCAAAAACTTTTTTCACTACCTTTCCAAACAAAAATTTTAATTTTATTCTATATTCAAATTAAAACTTTAAATGCACATCCAAAAGTCAATTCAGATAGCAATTCAAATCACATAAATCAAATCAAAATAATCCAACTCAATATAGTTCTAATCCATTTACCAAACGGACCCTAAGTAATTAATTTTTGTCATTTTATCAAGTGCTGCCTCCATATCCCTTATTTTTAACTTCATATTGTAACAGTTAAAAACCAATTGTTTAATCCTACTGCAGTTTATAAGCAAGCCGATTTTGTAACAAATGCATGTGCTCCATAATAAAAAATAGTTGGAAGTATAGTACATATATCTACATGTAAAAATTAATGCTTGAATATGACTAATCCAAACTATTCATTTAAAGAGTAAAAAGTACTTAAAGATTAAATAAATCTTAATAAATATATTTTTATTGTTTTTATGTTCAAAATATTAGCCACATTAAATAAATTTTTTTAAAAAAATGCTATCTAAATTAATTTTTGTGCAAAAAAATCCTACCCTTTTTGGAAAATTTGCTGAAATTTTTAAAAATATCTTAGATTTTCATAGATATCCACCGATATTATGAATATTTGTAGATATCTTACGGATATCTTAAAAGAAAAATCCTCCCCCTTCAACCCTCTCGGGATTTCAAAATATAAAAATTGTCATGGAAATATTAACAACAATATGGACATTTTCATCCTTGATCTATCATATAGTAATTACTAGGGTTTTTAGCGCATTTATCTCCTAAATTTTTCACATTTTTACAATATGATCCTCTAACTTCTTTTGTGGTAATTGAGTTTTTGAACTTTACTAAGTATAGCAATTAAATCATTTATTACAAATGTCAACAAAAGTGAGACAAAAATTTATGATATTAGATTATATGACCCATATAGAAGAGATCGTGCAGAATTTCGAGCACTACAAAATTAAAATATATTTATAAGCCAACAAAATTGTTAAAAAAATTAACAATGATATAATTTTTTTTGCTTATTTTGTTTTTTTGGCTATAAAATTGAAAATTTTGACCCTTGTTAGAAGCAATGGAGATGCATAAGTCTTTTAATAGGTCATATACATCTCACGTGAATGTCCCAATTTTTGCAAGCATTTGTGATTAGAATTAATTGCCACTTGTTAAGTTTAGGAACTAAATTTCCATTTTAAAGTTTAAATACCACATTGCAAAACAATGAAAAGTTTAAAGGGCAAATGCATCAAAAATTCTAATTACTATTGTAGGTAATTTATCACAATATTCCAAATTATGTTTAATTTATTAATAGCGGTACTTTATAAGTGCCATCTCAGTTTTATTTTTATCACAAAATATGAAAAATTATTATGCCACAAATCTTGTGCGATATGTTTCGTCCTACTAAGACATGTTTTGTGTCCTATCATGATATTTTTTGTGTCCCATTGGGATATTTTGTCTCATATTGGGATATTTTTCGCATCTTGAAGTATTTTTCATCTCTTACTAGGATTTTTAATGTCCTACTTTGATTTTTTTTTTCCTTTTCTCTCTCTCTCTCTCCTTGCCAGCATTGGCTCATGTCTAGTTTGTTGACGACCTCTCTCCATCTTCTTTGGCATGGAGCTTTGTTGGTGACCTAGAAGATAGACCCCTACTTACATGAACAACGACGTTGTGAACGCAAATCTATGCGGCCAACAAAAATGTAAAAACGATGACAGTCGAGCTTCGCATGCGACAACGATGATGACGGCAATGGAAAAGTAGCCCAACCACTACACCATCCTCTGTCAACAAAAGTGGCTGAACTCTTGTCGAAGATGCATGGATCTCGAGGCTTGTCTCGTGGGGTGCACAAAGATCCACGTCGTATTGCTCGAATTGTTATTCTTGGGACGAGGAGAAACAGAGAAACAAAAAGGAGATTCAAAGGAGAGAGGAGCATGATAACTCTATAAAAATAGAATTATTATTCTTGATATTGTTATTTAATTTTACATACTTTTATATATTTAAATTTATTTTTGTTAATTTGATTCAATTTGTTTTAAATTTAATTTTATTATCATCATCATTATCCCTTCTAATTATTTTATTTTCCTCGTTTGTATTAATTAATTTAGGTGAAAAGGGATCAAATGGAAATTTGAAGATCAAATAGGTTTGAAAAGGACAATAATAGGCTTGGAAATACAAAACCACATGCGCGGAGTGTTAAAGCCCACCCAGCCATGTCTCAAGTCATCGGTTCAACCACAAGGAGCACTCCAAATCGCGCGTGTCGTCACGCTTCCCAGCCAGCGCATCCTTCAATAGCAGTCAGTGCTTCAATGAACTGCATCTTGCCACATGGCGTTTCAGTCCTGCACTAGCTAGCCCACACTCAAAACAGTGCATTACAGCACTTGTAGCTTCCGTGCAGTCTCGCACGTTGTCCAATCTCGTGCTGCCATCTCCACACGTCCAGTTTCACCAGTCGATGATCGACATGTGGTGCTCGTTGGAGGTGCCCTAGTGGGCTCTTTTTTCTTGGCTGGCGTGAAAAGAAATGAGAAGAAGAGGAAATGGGGGTTTTCCGGCCTCTTTTTTTTAGGGGGAGACCTATTTTTCGGGTTTTTGAACGCGAGACCTTATCCCAAAAACAAAAGAAATGAAAAAAAGGAAAAAAAATATATTATTTTTATTTTTGAGTGTTAAAACTTTATTTATAGGACTTAGTTTTAGTTCTAAATTTAGATTCTTATTTTCAATAAATCTCCTTCAAAGAAATCATTTTTGGAGCCAAAATAGAAGGAAGAAGAAGATTTGGGAAGATGATTTTAGAGATTGCGACATCTCTATTTTGATGATTTCTTTTTTTATTTTTTTTCTAAATTTGTGTATATTCTAAGAAATACTAAAATATTGATGTTATTTTTATTTTTATTTTTATTTTCACTTATGTATTAGTTTTATGTTCCGGGGTTCTAATGGATCCTAGTAATTGACTTAGTGTTATTATTGCTCTTTTACATTGATTATTAATTGTTAAAAATAGTCTATTCTATTAAGTACTTGATACTCCTACTGATTTGGGCATTCATTAGGAGTTATTGTTGGACTTGAAAGAAATTTAAAAATAAAATCAAGTTTTAATCAATAATAGGGTAGCATTTGCAATTAGAAACACGAATATATCCTTAATACACGTGTAGTCATTGTGAATAAGTCCTTAGTGCATGTCTAGCAATAGTTATTCTATTAATTGCTTAATACTCCTAGTGATTTGGACATTCATTAGGAGATATTGTTGGACTTGAATGAAATTGAAAAATAGAAATTGGGTCTTAATCAATAATAGGATAACATGTGCAATATAGAATAGGAATATATTCTTAGTGCACGTAATTCCTCATAGGAATATAGAAGTACTAACTAAGATAGATATTCCTACTAGTTTATTAGAAGAGGCACGTAGGCAATTTTGTGTATTTGGCTAACAATTCTATTAATTAACATTAATCAACTAGAGAGTAAATTTAATTCAAATGAACTTAATTAGGTGAAATTGGACACAAAGAGTTTTAGTTTTATTATTTTAATTTCATTTATTTTTATTTTTATTTTGTTAGCCTCTTTTTATTTCCTTTTTAATCAATTTTTGAAATAATCTTAGACTTAATACAATTTTGGTAATTAACAAAAATTAAACATGATCTTCGTGAGAACGATACTCAACTTATCATTATATTACTTATTTTTACGATATTGTGTACTTACAATTTTCCAACATAGAGAAAGAATTGAAAAAAGAGGGTTATGTTTTCTTTTTAAAAGGATCAAAGTTTGTAGCATAAGTTTTTTTAAGTTTTATTTTTGTGGTATAACTAATTAGATTGGTTCAAAAGATAGCATATTGTGTAATTTTCTTTTATTGATAAGAGTACTGTTTTAATGAATGAGAAATCTACACTGAGTACGTAGAAAGATTAATGGATAGTGTGAAATTTTAGGCCATCAAATCTTCATCAAGATAATTAAAATTGTGTATTTTTTAATCATATTTTTAGTCCCCAACTATGAACGAATCTTATTTTGGACCATGAATTTTAAATGTTCTAATACAGGTTCTTGATCTATCAAGTGTTAGGATAGATACCCATAAAACATATGTTGTTTTTGTAATAGACATATTTATAAATAAATAAAGTGAATTTATTCATTATTCATTATATTTGTATGCGTGTATTGTTTAATATTTTATGAATATTATTAAAATTCAATAATTATCTATGTGACCTAAATATTGTATATAAGTGTTATATACAAGAGGATAATATTTAAGAATGATAATTAAAAAGGTTAGTAACATATAACTAATTATTAAAATTAATTATTCAATTAAAATATGAAATCTTTAATTGAGCGTTACTAGTATAAGTCATTTCAATTAAGAATGGACGATTTTATCCAAACCATTAATGTAGTGGGTCATTAAATACTTACACTATGCATAATGAGATTGTGTAGGATTGGGAAATGATGAGATATGAACAGCTAATAATTTCTATTAAATATAGCAAATTTTAATTACATCAACCAATGGTTATATATAAGATGATCTTAATCCTGAGTTTTTAGCAGACTCCTATTTATGGATTTATGTCTTTTGATTTACTTGGTATAAATTTGAGAATCAAATATTATCTTAAGGCATGACGAAGTAAGTAGCTAGGAATGTTAATATTACAAGATAGAATATATTCCTTCTCTAACATGAAGCTGATAAATAATTCTTTTGTATATTGATTCAAGGCTTAAATTATAAGAGTACTCAATTCAGGATTAAGTTCATGAATTTATTGTTCATTAGAGGATCAATGGCACTCAAAGATAAAAGAAAATAATTAGAAAGGTTAACGGATATTACCTAACTCTAATTATAAATTATTTATAGAAGATTGACTTATATGAAATGACTATATCAAATAGATGGCTCTAAGAAATAAGTAATTAAATATCTATAATTTCAAAAGCGCAATTTCAAGTATTGAGTGGAGTTACATTAGAATCAATTAAAGAGTAATATATTAATTAAAGAGATTAATTTATGCATTAGTTTTATTGGAGCTTGAAATTATGGGTCCATTAGCCCCCCGTTATCCTTGTTAATACTATTTAGAAAAGTGAAATTACTAGTTTAAATAATTAATTTAGAATCATGAAATTCTAAATTAAATATCACTCAAAATAAATTAATCATGAATTAATTTATATTTATTTAATAATTAGATTATTTATTAATGGAAGACACATAATGGATGGGTCCCACTGTATATGTTGCCCATGCTATCAAGGGAAAGTCCCTTATGTACATCAAAGCTTGTTTGCATAGTTTCCATATTAAGTATTTCCAATTTTGTACAAATGTGATTTAAATTCAACTATGAAAAGTTAAATATAGAAACAAATGAGATTGAGTAATAAGCAATATTCTCACCTGCACTACACATGGAATGGCACCACATACATAGAGAATCTCTCTGCGTGGCTTTTATAATAGATATAGGAATGAGACACTTATGTCTTTTATTTTAATTAAATATATGATATTAAATTAAAATAAGAAGAATTTTTAAAATTAATTAGCTCTCTTACTCTCTATAAATCGAGGCTTCCTCTATTTATTAGAGATACACTTGTGAGTCTTGAAGAGATTGAGAATACTTTGCAAATATATCCTCATACAGGCATGTAGAAAGAGAGAAAGAAAGAAAAGAAGAACTTTTCTATTCCGAGTCTTGCTTTGCTCGTGTGTTGAGATTAGCGTGAGACTAAAAGTTAGTAAAGTGATCACTAAAAATCATATTCTTCTAACACCTATCCATTCATTCATCCAGTGTCGAGGACTACACAAAAAAGAATGACAGTTACATCTTGAAGAGAACGTCCTTTGTTATTTCTTTGTTTCATCTCCGATCATATTCCGATAACTAAAGTTTTTGTTATATATTTATTTATGCATAAAATTAATATAATCTATAATATTATATAAAAGTCTTGAGAAAAGTTTTGTCATACACAATCCATACCATTATCACATTTCTGCTATTTTTGATGGAAAAATGTTTTCCAAAACCAACATCAAGTTGTCCCTAAAGATGAAACTATCGATATACTAATGAACATATCGAGAAAAATTATAGGCACAATATATATATATATATATATATTGAAAATATATCTTTTTGATATTTTAGGATACGATAAACATTAAAAAAAAATCCATAATTAAATAAATTCTTATATAAAATATGATTGGATCAAAAAGAAAGTCCTATAAGGTTTAAAATTTATAGGGATTTTATTAGTATTCAAGCAAAATTGGAACTTATGCTAATCTATAAAAAGACAAGTATACTAAGTGATATAAATCTACTATTTAGATAATAAAATAGTTATAAAATAAAAATAGAAATAAAAATACATTAACTGCTAAAATTTTACAGTTTATTTATTATGCATACAATTATGCATACTTTAATAAAGTATTGTGAATTTGATACGTCAATATGTTAATTATTTATTTCTTAAAACTAATAAATTGAATAATGATTGAACTTTCATATTTTTGTAATTCAAACCTTGCATTTGGAGCATATTTTAGATGTTTTAAAGACTGCACCTTTGAATTGAAATTCATGTCAACTTCGTAGCTTTTCTGGTTCATTAGTTGATGATGATCCTTAAATTGATGAATTTAACCTTTATAATTTATAAATATTCTTGTAACAAAAATAAATCAAGCATAATGTCTTAAAAAATTTTAAACTTATACGTTTAAGCTAAATTGCAAATGATAATGCATCAGTTATCATTTCTATATGTTAGAAATGAAAATTTGTCAATTTGGAGGATGAATTTAGGTGTTCAACAACAAAATGTACAAATTTAACATGATTTTAAAGTTTAGAGGTACAGTTTTGTGATAATCCTAAACACAAAGGCCCCATTTGTTTTTGTTCTTGGAATTTTTAAAAATTTTTTCGTATGCTTTTCAAGAAAAAAATTTTAAAAATACTCTCAGCATAATTCCCAAAAAAAATTCTCATTTTTCAAAACAAAAATATTTTTACCTATTTTGAAAACAATACCAAACAGCTCCAAGATTACTTTGTTAATCAACTCAAAATGTAGGTCATAAAATAGAGCATATTTTTAAAACTTACAAAAGTAATGTAAGGTGTTTTTTAAAAAAAAGTATATTGTGAATGTTGATATTCTTGTTTGAAAATGAAAAAAAAAAAGATATGAATATTGTTTTTGTAGTGACGTTGAGAAAATGAAATTTTGAAGTGAGTGTTACATACCCTTAAAAATTTTAAGTAAATATATTCACTTTAAAAAAGAGTATGCACTTGTGAATATTGTTTTCGTAGTGACATTGAGAAAATGAAAATTTTGAAGTGAGTATTGCATACCCTTAAAAATTTTAAGTAAATATATTCACTTTAAAAAAGAGTATGCACTTTTTGTAGTCTAATTCTCTTCTTATACAAATACTACATTCAAAATGTGCATATTTATTCTATTATTATTGTTATTGTTAAGCTTACATTTTGATTATTTTAGTTTTTGAAAAGAAAAATTCATTCACATTAAAATAGTAGTACAGAAACTAAAAGAAAATGTGAATGGCCCTGTAATATAAATTAGGATATCTTCTCAGTTATCACTAGTTCTACCAATACAATTTAATAATATTCAAGGTAGAATGTATGTCAGAGGCCCAAAGATGGGAAGTACGTCGACACACCTACAATGAGCTTACATAAGGCTCTTGATTGAGAGCTCTGACATGGTGGCACAAAGGCCATCTCATCGAGATAGTAGTAAGGACAAGAAAAGACCCACAAAGTGTAAGGACAACTTCTGTTATTATAGCAAAAAGCTAGTAAAAGCACGAAGGCCCACTAAATCTAAAGGAAAAAATATCTCTTTTTTTATTTGACAAGCACACATGTCATGTCCCGAAGTACGAGAGATGACGTGTCAATTTAATTAAGTTAATTAAATAGAAACTTAGTTAAAACATGGGTTTAGGAATTAAGAAATTTATTTATAAAAATGTGAAAATTTTAAAACCTTTTTTTTGAAGCGAACAATATTAATATTCGAACAAATAAGGATAACAAAATAAGCAATAAGAAAATAATAAAATGATGAATATATAGGGTGAGACGAGAATATGTCCCACTAACCCACATCTTGTGCATATACATAGTACTGACAATATCAAATTTCAACCACAGTCCAAAATAAATGAAAAAAAGTTAAGAATTATACATGCCTTGAATTGTTTGTTCTATAACCTACCTAGATCTTCTATGGGTCGCAAGTCCAGTCAGCGACCTCTTCTCCGATCTTAAGCTGATATCCACCTAAGGGGTAAGATTTTAAAACAAATAAAAAATGAGCGAAAAGCTCAGTATAACTATAATTTGAAAATATTTAATTTTAAAGGAAATTTCATTATTTTGATAAATATGTAGAAAACGAACTAGAACAAACAAATAAATAGATGAAAATTTAATAAAAGCTTTCACTACCAAAATAGTTTAAATATGTCGACCAGAAAAATACCATTTTCTTTTCCTGGGCAAATCATATATATTTCACCACCATAGTAGCTCAGCTGGGTTTCGGGACCTGCCCCCAAGGTCGCGCACTACATGACTTGATATCTGATATGGCATCATGCCCTTAAGTATAATTATATATACATATCTCTCTATGGTTATTAAATTCTCTTTTTACCAAATATAATTATTTACATTCATTATGAGGTTTATTATGAAAACCACCTCAATCTACTGTTTATAAAAACATTCCATAAAAATCCTCTTTTAATCAGTTATTGAAAAACATTTTGATAAAAATCCCTTTTAGGCCAACATCATTTTAAAATCAGGTTACCAAAGAAAAAGGATAGAAGTCCTACCTCAATACCCGTGCTGGTGTCCCATACCGTAATCCCGGTCCACTATATGTTAGCTCTGTGGATCCACGTACAACCTTAAATGAAAACTAGGCCTATTAGTTCTAGCGGGAGATATTCTATGTTACTAAATTATCTCATGGTATCCTAGTGTGCCATTTAGGTTTATAAAATCATTTTACAAAGTCAGAATTTCAATTGAGGTTCAAAACGGTAAAAACGGGTGAAAATTTACAAAATTTCACCATGCCTGGTTGGCCTGCCGGTCCCTTGGTTCGGCCTATTGGAAAACCAAGTCCAATCGGCCGAACTTTTTCAGGTTCAACCTACTGGTCGAATGAATCCAGCCTACCAAACTCATGAATCCAGCTTACCGAACATGAACTTTAGCCTGCCAATTTGGAAAAATTCTAGAATTTTTCAAGCACGAAAATTTGGCCTCCCTAGCCCAAATCTCCATTTTAACCTATTTTTCTCAATTATCAGGCATGGGTATTATCAATACATGATAGAAAAACATAATTGATTACTTTTTAATGCATTAAAACAAGTTTTAAACAAAATGTTTGGAAAAATATGAAAATAGAGAAAAATAGAGAAAAATAAAAAATCTTGATTTAAATCTATTTTTGATCAAACAAAGTTTGTATTCTAGTTATTTTAAATTCCTCTAACCTAGATTGAAGGTTTTCTAAACTTAGGAATGCTTAAATTTCAAAATGCAAGGAAATTGAAAAATTTAGAAAAGTTTAGAAATTTTAAAACTAACCTCGAATCAAAGCTTTAAATTGTAGCTGTAGTTGCTAAATCTCATTCCTGAGCCTTCAATCCACTAACTAGAAGCTTGAAATTGATTTTTGTTTCAAAAATTTTGAAAGAAATTGAGAGAGAAAGAGGGAGACCGTGAGAGGGAAGGAGAGAGAGAGTGTGTGAGTGAAAATGAGAAAGAGAAAGAGGGAGTGAGAATAAATAGAGGAAAAATGGCGGTTTTACTGTGCAAAAATCGTGTACCACCCACAGTTTTGTAAAACAGACATTTGACAAATTGTTTTGTTTCAAAAGTTCAAAATAACAATTAAATTAATTAAGAGTAATTAAAAATCATTAAAATTATTGAAAACAACTTAAATCTAAAAACTTCACAAAATGACTAAATTAGGTTTAAAATATTCATTATGGCACATTAATCCACTATTTTATATATTAATAACATTTAATTAATTCCAAGGTGTTACAACTCTCCACCCCTAAAAGAAATGTCGCCCTCATAATTTACAAATCGATTCAAAAACAGAACAATGCGGATACAACTCTTGCATACTTGACTCTAATTCCCAAGTGGCTTCATCAACCCCATGATGCTACTACATGACCTTAACTAATGGAATCTCACAACGGTGTAAGCTAATCACTTTACTGTCGATGATCTGGATCGGTACTTCTTCATATGTCATATCTTCCTAAATCTGTATGCCTTGGAATGAAACAATCTTGTCTTGCTTAGGTGGACACTTTCGTAGCATCGACACGTGAAATACGTCGTGAACATGCAAAAGTTCTAGAGGAAGGTTGAGTCGATAAGCAACCATGCCAACACGTTGAGTAATCTCAAACGGTCCAACATACCTTGGCGTAAGTTTTCCACTTACTCCAAATCACATGTTGCCCTTACGAGGCGATACCTTCAAAAGAACAAAGTCTCCAACCTTGAATTCTAAGGGTCGACGTCTTCTATCCGCGTAACTCTTCTATCGTCTCTAAGCTACTTTTAATCGATCCTGAATCATAGTAACCTTCTTATTGCTATCGCAAATCTCATCTGGCCCAAGAATAACTCTATTTTCTGGTTCAGTCCAACACACCGGTGATCGACACAGTCGTCCATATAGTGCTTCAAATGGTGCCATGCTAATACTCAATTGATAGTTGTTGTTGTATGCGAACTCTGCTAGATGTAAGTATGTCTTCCAGTTTCTACCGAAGTCTAATGCGCAAGCACGTAACATGTCTTTGAGAATCTGAATAACCCGCTCAGATTGCCCATCGATCTGAGGATGAAATGCTGTGCTAAAATTTAAATCTGTACCTAAAGCCTCTTGAAAGCTCCTCTAGTACTTGGCATTAAACCTGGTATCTCTATATGATGTGATGGACAAAGGAACTCCGTGCAATCTTACTATGTTCTATAGATATAATTCCCCGAGAATCCTCCTCGAACATGTTGACTTGAATGAAATGAAATGAGCTAACTTCGTTAACCTGTCGACCACAACCAAAATCGCATCATGTCTTTGCTCTGTCCTCGGCAATCCGATAGAAAATCCATCGTTACGTGCTCCTATTTCCACCATAGAATAGGAAGTGGCTGAAGCTGACCTGTTGGCTTCTAATGCTTGGCTTTCACTTGAAGACAAGTCGCACACTTGGCCACGTATTCTTGGATATCCTTTTTCATACCTCTCCGCCAATAGTGCCTCTTTAGATCACGATACATCTTTGTGCTTCCTAGATGAATGGTTAATTGAGACTTGTGAGCTTCGTTCATAATAGCCTTTGTTAGTTTCGAGATTGTTGGTACTGCTAGGCGCTCCCTAAAGTACAACGATCCATCTGCATGTATCTTTCATTCTTCAAACTACTCTCCGTTTTGAATCCAGTCCAGATTCCCTGAAGGTGCTAGTCTCGCCACTGATTCTGCTTCACCATCTGAACAAGAGCTAGGGTCGTCTCTATGTGATACACTGAAACGCGATCGTAGTCTTCGTAATATTGTAGCACGTATTCACTCACTGTGGCGTCTCTTTTCTAATCTTCAAGAGCCAAACATGCAAGTATCCCAAAAGACTTCCGACTGAGCACATCTGCGACTACATTAGCTTTCCCATGATGGTACTATAGCAAGAAATCATAATGCTCCATATATTCCATCCACCTTCGCTGCCTCAAGTTCAAATCCCTCTAAGTAAACAGATACTTCAAACTCTTGTGGTCGGAGAAAACCTAAAATGTCGCACCATACAGATAACATCTCCAAATCTTCAGAGCATGAATCACTGCCGCGAGCGTTCTGCTCATAGGGTTGTAGCTGTCTCGATCCGTACGCTACCACACGTCCTTGTTGCATCAGTACACATCTAAGTCTGCGTCCTGAGACATCTATGTAAACTTCATACTGCTCATCGCTACTGGGAATGATCAATACTAGAGCTGAGGTCAACCAATTCTTCAACTCTTGAAAAGCAAGCTCACATTCTTCATCCCACTCGAACCTAACATTCTTCCTTATCAATCTTGTTAAAGTGCTGCTATCTTCGAGAAGTATTTCACAAATTTCCTATAATACCCTACAAATCCCAAGAAACTACAAATTTTTGCCACATTCCTCAATCGTTCCCATTCCATTATGGCTTCTACCTTAGATGGATCCATCGAAATACTATGCTCGGAGATGACATGACCTAGAAACTTAACTTTTGTCAACCAAAACTCACACTTTTCCTTCTTGGCATACAACTGGTGCTCCTGCAAAGTCTGAAGCATGATTCTGAGATGCTGTTTATGCTCTTCCCAAGTCTTAGAATAGACCAAAATGTCATTGATGAACACAATAACGAATTGATCCAAACAAGGCCTGAATATCCTGCTCATCAAATCCATGAAGGCTGCCAGAGCGTTCGTTAATCCAAACGGCATTACCAAAAACTTAAAGTGTCCATACCGGGTTCTGAAAGCTGTCTTGGGAATGTCTTCTTCCTTAATCTTGAGTTGATGATATCTTGACCTCAAATATATCTTCGAGAAGTATCGTGAACCTCCCAACTGATCAAACAACTCGTCGATCCTGGGCAGAGGATATTTATTCTTCACCGTGCCTGATTCAGCTGCTGATAATCTATACATAACCTGAGAGTTCCATCGTGTTTCTTTGCAAACAAAACCGGTGCTCCCCACGGTGATGTACTATTCTAGATGTATCCCTTATCAGCAAGCCCCTGAAGCTGCTTTCTAAGTTCTTTCATCTCTATCGGTGTCATTCGATAAGGTGCCATAGAAATCGATGCTATTCCCAGAAGCAATTCAATACCAAATTCAATCTCCTGTTACGCTGGTAGTCCTGGCAACTCATCGGGAAAGACATCTTCAAATTCATTTACCATTGGAATTGCTGCATTTCTTCTCAAGATGCTAGGCTCTCCTTCTAGGTTCATGAGGAAGGCATAACAACCTGCATTCTTTTGCTCTCTGAGACACACCCTTACAAGATGCTCACTCATCAATCGATCACCACCACCCTAGTAAGTGATCGTCGTCCCTCTATTGGACACTAGGGTTACTTTCCTAAGCTAACAGTCTACGACTGCATTGTATCAAGATAGCCAATCCATTCCCAAGATTATATCATATGAACTCATGGGGATTACAATCAAGTCACTTTTCAAAACCTCATCCCTAATCTTTATCTTCCAAGCTTTACAAACACTATTCACACGCACACACCCACCCTAAGGGTGAAGCTATTATAACTAAGGGTTCATCAAACTCTTCTATTTCAAATCCCAAGGCATGTACAAAAGAGCTTGAAATGAGAGAATGAGTGACACCAATATCAAATAAAATGTGGGCTAGGGACTAAGAAACCATAATCATACCATCGACAACTGCATTACTGGTATGGGCATCTGAACATCCTGATGTCATCGTGTGAACCTATACTAGAGCTTTTCCTTTACTTCTACGAACACCACTAGATCCTGGGTTAGTTGGTCGATATTGCTATGATGAAGGCGACTGCACACTGGCTGTACTCGGTGCTCAATACTGAGGGACGTTATGCTGAAAGTTCTGCTGTTGGTGTCCTTGTGCTGAATATGGCAGTTGCTGAGGAGAGAACTGATAAAACGGAAGCTGAGGGTACTGCTACGGCTGAGGTAGAGTTTGAGGCTGAGGCTGACAACTAGTTCCTTCTCTGGTCTGAAGTCCTAGGCAAGCACTCCCGATCAAGCAATTCCTCTTGATATGTTCCGGCTACTGACAATAATAGCAATGAAAGCTGTAGGGGTTGCTACGCCCGCTGCTAGACGAACTGTTGCTGCCACTATTCACGCCACCCTATTTGTTCCTTCCTGGAGTCGGTTGACTACTGATGCTCCTCCTGTCGCTCCTCTGTGGTCCTCCTAACGTCTTGGCTCGATTTTCACAATACTGGGTGTAGTCATTTTCTACTGATATTGCTGATGACACAAGCTCTCAAAAGTTCCTGAGTCGTAGGGTAACCACCTGTCGTCGTATAGGGGCTTTGACTCCTTCTTGAAACTTCATGCACTTCTTACGAACTTAATGCACTTCTTACGTTTCGATGCCACTATAGAGGGAGCAAATCTGGTCAATTCATTAAACTTCGCCTCGTACTCCCGAATTGATATATCACCTTACTGCAACCTATAAAATTATGCTGCCTTTTGGTCACTGTATCCCTGCAGAAAGTACCGATCATAGAACAGCTCCTCAAACCTGTCCCAACTGATGTCACCATTGTTTTCCAAGTGCTTTGCTTGCTTCCACCAAGTATTAACACCACCTTCGAACTTGTATATTGTAAATTCCACGCGATATTTTGTTGGCACACCAAGAGTATCCAAATGCTTCACTATCAAATCTAGCCAATATTCTGCCACCTATGGGTCCCTAGTTTTGTCAAAAGTTGGTACAGACACACATCGAAATTTCTTAAAATATGAATGCTAGCGACTAGCCTTGGAATCATCTGGTATTGCCCTTGCTGCCATCTATTAGAATGCAGCAAACATAGCCCTCATCATGCCCTCATCATTTCCAAACTCGACGTCAACTGTCAAGCATCATCTAGGTGCCATTCTCTCACTTTTAAAAACAAAATTTGAACTGTCAGTGGTATTTCATTCTCGTACCTATGTGTGCACAATTCCCAAGGTTTATAACCTTGAGCTCTGATACCATTTTGTCACGCCCCGAAGTACGGGAGGTGACGTGATAGTTTAATTAAGTTAATTAAATAGAAACTTAGTTAAAACATGGGTTTAGGAATTAAGAAATTTATTTATAAAAATGTGAAAATTTTAAAACCTTTTATTTAAAGCAAACAATATTAATATTCAAACAAATAAGGATAACAAAATAAGCAATAAGGAAATAATAAAATGAAAAAAATATAGGGTGAGGCGAGAATGGGTCCCACTGACCCACATCTTGTGCACACACATAGTTCTGACAATATCATATTTCAACTACAGTCCAAAACAAATGGAAAAAGTTAAGAATTATATATGCCTTGAATTGTCTGTTCTACAACCTACCTAGATCTTCGACTAGTCGCAAGTCTAGTCAGCGGACTCTTCTCCGATCCTAAGCTAATATCCACCTAAGGAGTAAGATTTTAAAACAAATAAAAAGTGAGCGAAAGGCTCAGTAGGACTATAATTTGAAAATATTTAATTTTAAAGGAAATTTCATTATTCAGATAAATGTGTAGAAAACGAACTAGAACAAATAAATAAATAGATGAAAATTTAATAAAAGCTTTCCCTACCAAAACAATTTAAATAGGTCGACTAGAAAAATACCATTTTCTTTTTCTGGGCAAACCATATATATTTCACCACCGTAGTGGCCCAGTTGGGTTTTGGGACCTGCCCCAAGGTCGCGCACTACATGACCCGATCTCTGATATGGCATTATGCCCTTAAGTATAATTATATATACATATCTCTCTATGATTGTTAAAATCTCGTTTTACCAAATATAATCATTTATATTCATTATGAGGTTTATTATGAAAACCACCTTAATCTACTGTTTGTAAAAACATTCCATAAAAATCCTCTTTCAATCAGTTATTGAAAAAAATTTTGATAAAAATCCCTTTGAGGCCAAAATCATTCTAAAATCAAGTTACCAAAGAAAAGAGGTAGAAGTCCTACCTCAATACCCGTGCTGGTGTCCCACACTGTAATCTCGATCAGCTATACGTTAGCTTTGTGGATCCATGTACAACCTTAGATGAAAACTAGGTCTGTTAGTGTCTAGCGAGAGATATTTATGTTACTAAATCATCTCATGGTGTCCTAGTGTGCCATTTAGGTTTATAATATCATTTTACAAAGTCAGAATTCAATCGGGATTTAAAACAGTAAAAACAGGTTAAAAATTACAAAATTTCACCATGTCTGGTCGGCCTAGAGGTCCCCTAGTTCTGTTGGCCGAATTGCACAGTTCGGCCTGCCAGAAAACCAAGTCCGGTCGGTCAAAATTTTTCAAGTTTGGCCTGCCGGACGGATGAATCCGGCTTGCCGAACTCATGAATTCGATAAAAATTAACAAAGTTAAGTCTAGTGGGTGTTAGTGTGATTAGTTTTGGTTCAGATGATGTTAGTGTGATTAATTTGGTTTCAGGGAGTATCTCTTTAAGTTGGATAAAACACAAGGGATGTCAATGTAGTTTACTCTTTAAGTGATTAGATGAGAGACACATGACTCTACATTTATCAAATTTTAAAATTAATTAATTTTTTTTTAAAGTTAGAGGAGTAAAACTGGCAAAAAGAAAAGTAAGTTTATAGACTAAGAAAAAAAAAAAGTTCCCATACCTTAGGAAAATTTTTAATCACTTGTACGAATTGTTGTTTAAGATAATGGATTAATTTTTTAACAATTTGATTTATGAGTATTCATATAAAAAATTCATGTATAATGTCTTCCAACGTAGATCAAGTTGATAAAAGATTAATCTAATGACAAAAGCAATAGTAGGTCAGGCAATGGAAAAGAAAAGGACAATTCAATTTTGTAAAAAAAATTAAGAAGAAAAAATAACTAAATTGCCACTTTTTAGGGCATTTGATATGGAGCAATCGGTAGGAATCATATTATTAGAAAAATGATAAAAAAGAATATGATTCCTACGAAACGTGCATTGTGATGTTTGGTTATATACAAGAAACTTTCTCAAATTCGTAAAAGTATTATTTTTCGTGTGTTCATCGTAATATGGTTCTTCTTATAAAATCAATAAATTACAAAGATTAGATGACTTTATTCTTTCAAATATTATGAAAAATAATTTGAATACATTAAAAAGCTTCTTTAACAAATTTTAAAAAAATAATTTGAATACATTAAAAAGCTTCTTTAACAAATTTTAAAAATTTGATAATAATTATATTGTTGTTAAATAAAATAATATATTGTTATTTTAATATCAATATGAGTATTAATTTTTATTGTTGTTGTTGTAATTGTTGTTTTTTTTATTATCTTCTATTTTTATTATTGTTATTAATATTATTCAATATTAATACTAAGAATATTAGTATTTACTATTATTGTGAAGATTATCATCATCATCATCATCATTGCCATCATTTATTTTATATTTTTATTAATATTATTTTGTGATATTAATATCAAATAATAATAATAATAATCGCATCATCATCATCAAGGACAAGAAGGTGAGATTCCCTTGGTCTTAAGATTTATGAGAATTTGAATATTACTTTATTTGGTGGAACACAAATTATCCCAAAAAATAAGATAACATGAATTCTATGGTTTGAGTTTGCCAAGAATCTGAAAATGATAATTCTTATACCAAACATAGAAATTTTGTTGATTTTCGTTCCCATCTTAACTGCCTATCAAACGCCTCCTTGAGAAGTTCATGAACCAATAACGCTAGACCCTTTGTTTTATGTCCATTTAAAAAATGAAAATTTGTAATAAATAGTATATTTTTCCGACTAATTAGTAGATTATGTTATAAGTTTTTCAAAAGTGAAGTAACTAAAAATTTTAGGATTAGTCTAACTTGTAAACACAGTTAGGATAGTTAGAAGCGTGCTGAGAATCGTTGGTTAGAACCATCTTACTGTAGCAACTGAGAGCTTTTCAGTGTAGCAATTTTTTTATTGTTACTGTTACATGTGAGAGCTTGACACTGTTTATAACTGAGTTTGTGATGAGAACTATAGTTCCTACTACTCAGCCAAACAGTTAAAAACCCAAAAAAATACGGGGCTTTTTGAGAAATGACTTTTTCAAAAAAAAATTATTTGGTCAATGACATCTTTTTTTTGTTGGTTTTTGGGCATAAAAAAACTAGTTTTTTGGGCGTCAAAACAGTTTCATTTTTTTTTTCCACCCTAGTTAGATCCCTCTCCTCGATACAATCCTTTTTCTCTTTTCTCTAAAAAAACTGAGGTAGTTTCGGTGCTTAGAAAAAGCCTTTTTTTTGTGCAAAAAAAAAGAGGTCATTTACTTAATTTTAAATTTTCTTTAACCATTTTTTTCAAAATATCCCCAAAAAATACAGGGGTTTTTTAAAAATGACTTTTTTAAAATATTTTATTTGATCAATGACTTCTTTTTTTTTTTTTAGGCATCAAAAAATTAACTTTTTGGGCATTAAAACAGTTCCAGTTTTTTTGTTTTCACCCTAGTTAGGTCCCTCTCCTCGATACAGTCCTTTTTCTCTTTTCTTTGAAAAAAGCTAAGGCAGTTTCAATGCTAAAAAAAAAAACATTTTTTTGATGTAAAAAAAAAATCATTTACTTAATTTTAAATTTTCTTTAACCTTTTTTTCAAAATATCTAAAAAAATACCGTTGTTTGTACTGTTGTCATTTTCTCTGTTTTTTTTTTTTTCATTTTTTTTCCTTTTCTTCTTAATTTCTCAACCCTCGTTTCACTGTTTCTCTCTCCCGCTCTCCCCTCTTTCACACTCCATTTCTCGCTCAACGTTGTTGTCAAATCGCATTTGTCGGAGGAGATCTTGCCTGTCATCGCCCTCTTTCATCTCATTTTCCATCCAACTTCCTCGTTGGTGCTAGCTAGATCGCCACAATCTCCGATTTCCTTCCAAAAGCACTAGATCTACAATCGGAAATCACCCCATTGCGTCAAACACCAGAGCAACACTAATTTGAAATCATGACATCAATTTGTTATCAGAGGTCCCATCTCATATCATCAGAATAAAATTGATCTAAACCTCACTCCCTCTCAGCGAAGATGACGCCTCACTCTTGTTCCTCCTCAGCACATTAATCAAACACTCATCTGTAGGATCCAAGACTTGATGCCGCCAACGACCTAAGAAGAAGAAGAAGAAGATCGCGAGAGAGATACGAGGATGGATCTGTCGCCATCAGCAGAAATCTAATTCTTCGATGGACATATAATGGAGCTACGGTGAGCTTCGAATGGGGCGGCGATGATCGTGATCTCCTACTCGAACCATGATGCTTCGTCAGCGTCAATCTCCTCCTTTGATGTTGCCAGATCTACAATCAAAGACTGCCACTTGCTCTACCATCACCGGAGCAGGCACATGCTTGGCCAAATCTGCAACTGAAGTCCGCCACTTGAGATCTACAATCGATGATTTATAGTTTTTTTTTCTTTTTTTCCCTTCTGAAATGGATTTTGTGGAGATATGATTTTTGATGTGGTTTTTTGTATATAGAAATGTGATCTGTTGTTTTATATGGAATTTTATCCGAGATGCTATGGTTGGTTCACTGAATTTACTGGTAAATATAATATTTACGTGCAGGTAAATCTGTATAAATATGTGTATTTATCGTAGATACGACATTTACGGGTAAACGATGATGTCTGATGATATCATCCATAAATTTTTATATTTTCATAAAAATACAGTGTTTTTATGTAAATAAAATATTTTCTAGCCATAGCCACCGATGATTTTACTAGTGCTAGTAATGTCTAATGACTTTGCCAGTTAATTTTTATTTTTATATAGAATATTGTATCTTTATGTAAATATAATATTTACTTGCAGCCTACAACTTTGCCGTTAATTTTTTTTTATTTACATGGAAATGATATTTCCATGTTAATGTAGTATTTATGAAGCTCCAATGACATTCTTGGTGCATATGTGTCTAGTGACGTTACTAGTAATATTTTATATTTAAATAGAAATATCGTATTTCCATATTAATATTGTATTTTTTAGTCTTTGGTTATCCATTAAAGTTATCGGTAAATTTTTGTATTTACATGAAAATATTATATTTCTATATTAATATAGTATTTTTCAACCATTGATGAAATCGCGGTGCCAATGATGTCTGGTAGCGTCGTTGAGAAATATTTATATTTACATGGTTATATTAATATTGTATTTTTCGGCAATTGGTGATCAAGTGATGTCACCAGTAAATCTTATTTTTGGAGAAATACTATATTTTTATATAAACACTGTATTTTTTGGCTGTCTACGACATTGCTGGTGTCAATTATGTTTGGCAATGTTGTCAGGAAATACTGTATTTTTGAAAAAATATTGTATTTCTCAATCACTATTGGTGCCTGCTAGGGAAGATAGGGGAGATGAAGAGGAGAAAAAGTGATAGTATTTTAGAATTTTTGTTATTAATTTCTCATGATTGAAACAGATTTTGAAAACAATGACATTATTTATTAATTTTTAACCTAAATATACTATTTTCCTCTTTTTTCCTGAAAAAACTCCTCCAACTCCTTTATGTTCAGCTATTATTTTTATACTCAGCCTACTCCTTCATATGTCGTTCTACTTTTTTTTTTTGTCCCACCAAAAATAGAATTATTTGACGATGCACACTCTCACTAGTAAGGCTCTATTATTGACTTTAAATCTACTAAAATAGTTTTTTTTTTTTTTCACAGAACTAACGATGTAAAATAAATACTTCTTGCAATACCATGATTTAAAACGTAGGACACTTGACTTTTAAAGCAGAAGTCACCCCCTCAAAAAAAAAAAAAAAAGGGAGGAGTCACTACATATTTGAAGAAGGGGGGGGGGGGGGGGGGGGGGGGGGGGGGGGGGGGGGGGGGG
>CAMOHE010054224.1:1103-79425 GCA_946598075.1 Artocarpus hirsutus | reverse complement strand
CCGCCCGGCCGGGAGAGAGAGAGAGAGAGCGACTACACGACTAAATTATGACTAGAAGCGAAGTTGCTTTCTTAAATACCTATTTGAGAGTTAAGATTCAATGCACTAAACACTCACAATCGGTGTTAAGTTCAAATAAGCTTTAATAAATAAATCAATAGATAAAATAAGGGCCTTTGATGCTTAGGTGTGATATTAGTAGTAATGCACAGCTTGGCAAGAGATGAGGAGCACTTTTCCTTTTTGGCATTACGGCTGTCGTGCATATCTTAGTAATGAAAACATCATGGTCAAACCATTATATCCTTTCAAGTATAGGACCAACAATTTCAGACACGACATGATGATACGATATGAAAACGACATGAGATAAACAGATTTAAACTACACGTTTATTAATTAGGCAATAAATGAGTTGGTACGAATAACATGAAAATAAATGGACTAAATTCGTGCTAGCATGTTTAATTTGCTTTAACAAGTTTAATTAAACGGGTCGTAAACGTGTTAATATAACATTGCACCACCCGCTCGTTTATAGCACATTTAAACTAAAAAATAAAAATATTTAAAATTTAAGTCCTAAAATATATAAGGCATGTCATGCCTAACCCTCAATTTCAAACCGTAGACATTTAAACAATTTATTGCTCTGTTTAATTTGTTGTTGATTTATAGTTTAATTTGTTGCTTTATTTAACTTTATTATTCTTTGAAATCTTAAACAGGGTGAAATAGTTGAAGACTTTTCGAGAGTGCTTGGAGCTTGAATTTAGAGACCTCATTTTAAGCTCAAGAAGAATGATGTTTTAAGCACTTATATTATTTATTGTTAGACATTTGGATAGGAACATTTGGATGCTGGTTATGTTTTGAATTTCGATTTGGATATGTTTGTTATATTCAAAACTTAGTTTGAGTTTTTTTGTTATGTTTTGGAACTAAGCATGATATTGCTTGGATAGTTTTACATCCCTAGTAGTAGTAGGCTAGTATTAATTAGATATTGTGTCTTT
This sequence comes from Artocarpus hirsutus, assembly GCA_946598075.1. Lineage (NCBI taxonomy): Eukaryota > Viridiplantae > Streptophyta > Magnoliopsida > Rosales > Moraceae > Artocarpus > Artocarpus hirsutus. Next base: position 78,409 of record CAMOHE010054224.1, on the reverse strand, counting down.
ATTAATTTTCTTTCTTAGCTTTTTTTTATTTTTTTAATTTTCAATTAACTAGGTCATAAACATGCTATATACATGTTTTTATCTGTCAACCTATTACGACCCGTTTAGTAATCGTGCTAATCATATCGTGTCGTATTACACGTGTCATAAATAGTTTGTGTTCGTGTTTGTATTTTAGGCATGTTTATTAATCATGTTGTATTCGTGTTCAGCCTAATCGTGTCATGTTGTAAATGTGTTGGCACATACACGACACGCGAACACGAATTGCTAGCTCTATTCAAGTAAGTTTGTGCAATGTTTAAAAGTAAGAATTATACAATATGTTTACTTTTCTAGGTAGAGATTCCGCAAGTCAATATAGCAAAGCATGGCTAAGGTGGCTTTGGTGAGAATATTGTAAGGTATTTGAGAAAAAAAATACAAAAAGTTATAATATGACAAACATTTTTGCCTTACTAATAAGTATTATTATTTTAACCTTTAGATTTTTTGATTTGTTATCAGAAACAGTGTTAGGCCACATGCTTCAAATTTTTAATATGGACACTCTAGTTAGAGCGTTAATAAGTTAATATACAGTTAAAATAATAATCCTACCAATATTATTGTTAAGATAAATGATCATAAAGCATATGATGTCTTGAAATGGGCATATTTATAAATAAATAAATAAAATGAATTTATTCATTATATTTGCATGTATTTTGAAAACTTTAAGAATATAGTTAAAATTTCATAATTATCTATATGACTTTAGATATTCTATATACGTGTTATATATAGGAGGATAATATTTGAGGATGATAATTAAAGTGGTCAACAACATATAATTAATTGTTATAATTAATTGTTCAATTAAAATATGAAATTTTTAATTGAGCGTTACTTGTGTAGGTCACTTCCTTTAAGAATAGAACGGTCTTATCCGAACCATTGATGTAGTAAATCATTAAATGAGTGCACTATGCATGATGAGATTATGTAGGAGCTGGACGTGATGAGATATGAATAGCTAATAATTTCCGTTAAATATAGCAAGTTCTAAACATATTGACAAATGGTCATATATAAGATGATCTTGATTCTGAGTCATTAGCAAACTCCTATTTATAGATTTGTATCTTTTTTACTTACTTGGTACGGATTCGACAATCAAATCTTATTCCTTGTATCTTAAAGGCATGATGAGGTAAGTAGCTAAATATGTTAATATTACAGGATGAAATACATTTCTTTTCCAGCGAGAAACAGATAAGTAATTCTCTTCAGTATTGGTTCGAGGCTTGAATAATAAGAGCGCTTAATTCATGACTAAGTTCGTAAATTTATTATTCACAAGAGAATCAATAGCACTCAAGAGTAAATAAGTAATTAGAGAAGTTAACAGATATTATCTAACTCTAATTATGAATTATTCATAAAGGATTGACTTATATGTAATAACTATATCAAATGGATGACTTTAAAAAATGAGTAATTGAATATTTATAATTTCAAAAATGTAATTCCAAGTATTTAGTGGAGTTACATTGGAATTAATCAAAGAGTAATATATTAATTACAGAGTTTAATTAATATATCGGTTTTATTGGAGCTCGAAATTATGGGTCCATTAATTCCCCCACCATCCTTGTAAACACTGTTTTGAAAGTGAAATTATTGGTTTAAATAATTAATTTAGAATTATGAATTTCTAAATTTAATATCACTTAAAATAAATTAATTATAAATTGATTTATATTTATCAAATAATTAGATTATTTAATAAATAAATAAAATAATTAATTTTGAAAGTCACACAGTGGGTGGGTCCCACTATGTGTGGCACCTAAGCACAATGAGGAAAGTTCTCTAGTGTATATTAAAGCTTGTTTACAAATTTTTTATATTAAGTATTTCCAATTTTTGAATAAATGTGACTAAATTCAAATATAGAAAGTTTAATATGGAAACAAATGAGAGTGGGTAACATTCTCTCTCCTTACTCTCCTTAAATTAGTGCCACACTTAGAGTATCTGTATGTGTGGAGCCTATGGCAGTGCAAGAATGAAAAACTTGTATTTTTTATTTTAATTTAATATTTGATATCGAAATTAAAATCAAGAGACTTTTCAAAATTGATGAGCTTTCTTATTCTTTATAAATAGAGGCCTCATTTATTCATTTAAAATATATTTATAAGTCTTGGACAGACTGAAGTACTCTGCAAAAAAACACTAACATATGCGTGTAGAAAGAGAGAAATAAAAAGAAGAAGAGTCCTTCTATTTAATAACTTAAATTAGTTGAGTGATTATTGACAACCATAATCCTTTTACACCCATACGTAAGTCCATCCGGTGCCGAGGACTAGGCGAGGGAGATGTTGATTTCATAAATAGAGAACATCCTTTGCAATCCTTATTCCGGTTCATCTTCATCTCTCTTCTAGTAAGCAAAGTATTTATATATTTATTTATGCACAAATTAATATAATCTATAGCGTTTTATAATAGTTTTGAGAAAATTTTTGTTATACACGATCCATACTATTACCACATTTCTATTATATTTTGTCAAAAACATTTTCCAAAACCTACAATTATAGTATCTATCAAAATTAAATTAAATAAATAAAATTGGGACAATTGAAATTTAAAGCATTTTAGGGATGGACAGGATATAAAATCAAAGAACAAATCTTTCTCCTAAAATATTATGAAACTAGGATCTCATATAGTTCATTATTCATTCATTCATTTGAAGGGACATTTATTTATTCACTGTTTTTGTCTTATTAAAGATCATGAACATATATACGAACTTTCTTGAGTAACGTTTTGGCAACTATTCAATACTAACTTATAGGTTAATATATAGTCAAGTTATTATTCTCAATCTTGACAAACAAAAACAAATATATATATTTATATAATGATTAATGATGTTGTACCAAAAATTTCGTTAGTCAAGCTCATCATTCTACATCGACAACTTTGGAGTTAAAAGCTCCGAAAGAAATTTAATTTGTTGTCTAACGAGCATCAAACACCTTAAAGATATGAACAACTCTTAGGTCAAAGGCATCTATCAACTTTGTGAATAACCTATGACAAACTCTCGACTTAACCCCCAAGCTAAGGGAGGAAACTCTTAGCAACTAAGAGGAAATTTAATGAGCTCATACTGGCCGATTCACTGTTGGGTAGACATGAAGAGGTTGTACCAAATCATCCTCAAAGAGGTCATGCCTCAAAGAGGTTTTGCCTCAAAGAGGTTGCACTTATGCAAGCATCAAAGAGGTTGCACTCAAGATAGCATCAAAGAGGTCGTGCCTCAAATGGGTTATACTCAAGTTGGCCTCAAAGAGATCTCGCCTCAAATAGGTTGTGCCTCAAAGAGGTCTCGCCTAAGGAAGTTTTGTCGCAAAGGGGTCTGGGCCTTAGAGAGATTATGCCTTAAAGAGGTTGCGTCTTAAAGCTGTCATGCATCAAGTATGTCTCAACTTAGAGAGATCTCGTTTTAAAGAGGTCCTGTATTAAGAGGTCATACCCCAAAGAGGTCTCGCCTTAAAAAGATCCTGTCTCAAAGTGATCTTGCCTCAAAGGGGTTTCTCATAAAGTGGTCTTGCCCTAAAGAGTTTATGCCTTGAAAAGGTCTTGCCTCAAAAAGATCTTGCTTAAGTTAGCCATAATGAAATTTCCAAACCTTGCGGAGTAATCATCATTCTAAACATCAAGGAGAAGAAGAAAGTTATCCTCTTGAAGAGATTAAAGGTATGAAGAGCTATTTCCACATGGAGAAGTAGGTTATCTACTCAAAGAGATTGAAGGCATGAGCAATTATTTCCATATGGAAGATGGAGGTTCACTCTTGATCAAGGGTTGAAAAACTTGGCTTAACTAAGAAAGGGAGGACATGAGAAGAACAGTTACATTCTAGAAAATGGCTACACATACCTAGAGCTCTATAAATAGGAGAAGACAAGGTTAAAAGAAGGGTCTAAAAATTAGAGTCTTAGTCATTACTCTATCAAAGTTCTAATAGAATTAGATTAAATGATCCTGGTGTGAAATCTTGATTGTGTAATCCTTTTTAGAAAATATAGTGCATTGAACCAAGTGGATGTTGGCTATTTTAAGCTAAACCACTATGAATCTTGACATCTACCTTAAGCCCTATCTTTTTTTATGGGTCTCAATTTTTAGCTTTTATTGTTCCTCTAATTGTTAGATTTCGTGAATATTATTACTTCTATTTGAGGTGGGCAAATTTTGATAGTCAACAGATAAAAAATCCAAAGTATATGTCAGATAATTGGCTAGCAAGATTTAGTAAAATTCTCAGAAAGAAAGGAAGATAGTATTAACAATGGTCATAACTGGGTTATTAACTTTTATTTTTTTTTGGAGAAATTCCAATTATATTTAGTTTTATCCATAATAATAATAATAATAATAATAACAATAATAATAACAACAATAACAACAACTAGGAGTTTTCCAAAAACAATATTTAAAAAACGGTCTCTTCATTTTGTCTTTTGTGATCTTGTCTTTTTTCTCTCTAAGTAGTTTGGTTTATTTACATCTGCATTTGTTAAAAAAACTAAAATTAAAAAATTAAAAATATTTTGAAAACCTAAAAATGTTTTGTAAATATTTGTTTCATTTGTTTTTGTTTTTAAAGTGCCTCCTGTTCAAAAAATTCAGATATTGTTTAAGCTTATGTTAATTTCTTATGTTATTTCCCAAAATTTGAGCACTTAATCTTAAACTTTGATTTGTTATACTAATTTAGAGACTATTTATGTTAATATAATTTGGCTTATTTTTGGAAAATCTTATAATTTATTTGAATCCCTCTCAAGGTGAAATCCTAGATAATACTAAGTAAAGGATATAATTTAAGCCATCTTTGGATCATTTGAGCATTTTAAGCTTAACTTTATATGTTTTATATCCCTAGTTACCTAGTTATGCTTAATGTTCTATTTTATTTGTCACCTACAATTTTTAGCTTAGCCTTTTTAATAATTTCATATCCTTTCTTTCTACCTTTCACTCACAAGGCATATGATCTGTTTGGATGTATTTTGGGTTATGCTAATGTTATGGGAGGATAGGAATGGTTATGAAAGCGAGTTTGTTTATTTTGTACATATATAAATTAAAAAAAATAAAAAAATTTTAAAAAAAGAAAAGTAAAAAAGGGAAGAATAATGGATGACAAATGAAAGTTTACTTCAAGTCTGGATCTATTACTTGGGAAATAATCTATACAATTCAAAGATCCAAGAATAATGTAAGTGTCATATGACTGAATCAAGCTTCAAATTTATCTATCATCTTACCTTTTTACCTTAGCCTTATATTATCAGTCGAATAAAGTACTAATGGTCCTTAATTTGTTGTTATTCTATATTTGTAGAGAGAGGAATGAAAAAAAAAAACAAACTTGTAAAATTTTGTTAAAATAAGTTAGCTTATATTAGTATAAATTAATCTAGTTTGGATGTAATGATTAGTGATAGAATAACACATACGGGAAAATTCATTTTAAATATAAGACATATATACTTTTGAAATAAAGCATAAATTTAAATAATATGTACATTTTATTTTTAGCCATGATTCTAAAACAACCCCTAAGGATATTCAGCAAGGAGTCACAAGCTTTCAAAAGCTCAATCATTTAGTTTTTTTTCATGTTTCATCACTTTAATTGCTCAAGACTAACAATAAGTTGGTTAGGGGGTGTGATGGAATTGTGAACATGCATATTTCTTATGGCTAAATATTATCATTTTGCATTAACATTTCTCATTAAATCCCTTAATTATAGTATTTGTGTGTTAATTAGTATTTTAGAGTATTTGTATGAAAACATGTTTTAGGTATGTTTTTATATTTAATGATATATTTTGTAATTTCTAAAATCATGTCTATATATTTTATAATTAATTAGTTTGTAAATAATCAAAACCATAAAAATAATGTTGTGTGATTTTATTTTAAGTTGTAAAATGTTTGTAACTAAGTTTTTAGTATGTAAATATGTTCTATTATATTTCTAGCAATTTTAGAAAATATTTTTGATTTTTAAAAAATATATCTGTTAAGGTTCGTTAATTTTAGAATATATTTTTAGTAACTTTTTGTGTGCTTTATTGCAAAATAAATATTTTTAAATTATTGTAAAAACTATGTTTGTAAAATAATTAATTTTAGTTTCTTTATTTATTTAAGATTTGAAATTTGCAAGAAAATCGAGCAAAAATGGACCTCAAATACATAAAAAATCAAAAAAGGAAAAAAATCATAGTAGGACACGTGGCATGCTCTAGCTGTCCAATCGCATCGCCAAGCAGATCATAGTCGTCCATGCCTCCCCTCCCTCTCGGAATCTACTGCCCTATATCCCACGTGAGTGCGCCTTCTCCATCCTTTGATTAGCATACCGCGACTCATCTAACAGTCGCCTTCAGCTCGCTCGACTGCTCGCTCGACCCTAGCTCTCTCAAGCTGCCAAATTCGTCAATGATCCATGTAATCTACGACTCTCATTCGTCCGTCCCTTACAAGCGTGACACAAGAACACAAGTTAAAATCAACAAAATCTAGAGCTTATTTACGCATAGAAAAAAAATAAAAAAGTAAGAAATAAAAAACTCAATTCTACATAGTGATGGGTGGCAAAAATTATTTAAAAAAATCCCAAAATAATCCTAACTTGTCATCCTGCTCATTTTTAACCTAAAAATATCCCAATAAAATAATAAAAATAAATAAAAAATTATGTAAATAGTGAATTTTCTTACCTATAAACACCCTCTTCCTTTCGATGTATTCTTCACTCCTCCTTGTGAGAAATTTTTTTCCCTCCTGTAAAAATGTAGTTTAAGTTTAGTTTTAGTTTTCTTAGTTTCTAGTTTAAGTTTTTGTAAAGTCGTTTTTTGTTTATGTTGTAAAATAGTTATATTTAATAAAATTATGTGTGTTTTTACCTTCAATATGTCTTTCTAAATTTCCTTTTTGCCGAAGAGAGATAGAGAAGATAGTGAGATAGATCTAGAGAGAGAACAGAGAGATAGAGGGAGACACACAAAGTTATTTTTTCCTTTTTTTTGTTTTTGGTTTTTTAATTTCTTTTTTAGGTGCGTTTTATTTTTATTGTAGGTTCTTTTAGGTATCTTTTTTTTAAAAATATATTTTTTGCTCAATTTTTTTATTTTTGATTTGGTTATACTTTTTAAACTTTTATAAAAAAAAATATAGTACTTAAATGATAATTTAGTTTTAGTTATTTTTAAGTAATAAAAAATATAAATTTATAATAACATGTCTTATTTTAATTTCTTAAAAATTTGCGAAACAAATCAAGAAATTCTTTGTATGAGAGTAAAAATTATAGTGAAAATTTATAAAAATCAATTGAACTTATTTTGGACTAATTGTTATCTTTGGAGAAAAAGAAAAGAAAAGAAAAGAAAAGAAAAGAAAAATATTTTATTTTCAATTCAAGTGAAATCTATAGTTACAAGTGTATATAAATTATTTCAACTCATTTTTAATATCAAAGAGAGGTAAAATTGTCATTTCTAACCACATAAATAACTAAAAATGTTTTTTAATGGATGAAGGGGCATTTTTGACATTTTAAACAAACTTAACGGTCAACTCACAGTCACTAACAAATGGAGTCTATCCATAATTTTTTTAAACAGCCATGGGATGTCAGTATAATTAGTTTTGGTCCAAAAAGTGTCTTTGTAATTTAGGTAAACACAAGAGATATTAGTGTAATTTATCTTATTTTTTAATATTTTAGTTGATTAATGTTTTAAATGTAAATATACATTTAGAAGGGTAATTTTTGGTACTTTCAAAAAAATTTTACCTTTGGGGACTATTTTGTTACTTATTTTATAAGATTTTACAAACGCAAATGACATTTTTGCCATTTGCAATAATAAGGAGCAAATCAGCAAAAAGGGATACTTTGGGTAAACACAAAGATTTTTGGATGTTTTCTATTATAGATTTTTTAAGAGTAGTTTTGGTATTTTGAAAATTTGACTGGCTAAATGTGAGATAAAGAGTTATTGTTAAGACCATTCTTTAAAACCACGAGTCAAACGTGCTATTTTGAAAAAAGACGTGGAATATTTTAGGTATTTTAATAATAGGAGGAGAACAAAATGATATTTTGACTAGACATAGACTATTTTGTGTATTTTCTCACGTGCTAGAAATCACAAATTCCAATATTCGTTACTTTAAATCTAAAGATCAAGTTTTTATTTTGCATTTCTTAAGGTTTCTCTAAATCTAAAATATAAATGCAATTTTCAATATTCATCCTCAGATTAAAGGGATGGACTTATACCATGAAGTAAACACTTGATTGCCGTCTATGCTCGAGATTTGTTACTTATCTCAGGTTGATTGCTCGTACAAAAATATTAGCACGTTAAACTTTTCTTTTGAATGCCTAGTGCTTACTCCTTACATTGTTAAGTAGAAAACATAGTCAATTTGTGTTGTTTAAATGAAATTTGTCTACGAATTAAAAAGGACAAAAAATGAAATTTGTCTTCAGTTATTTAGTAGGGGAGTTTTTTTATTTTTTATTTTTTGTAATAACACCCTAAAAAGACAAGAGCTTGATATTATTGTGTGGATTTTGACACCAACACAAGGAATATCACCAAAGTCCACGTTGTGTAGGAAAGTAAAAGATTAAAAAAAAAAGGGTATATCAAACCAATGACTTAATAACTAGAAACATCATTATGGATACCATCACAATAAGGACCCTTCATGGTCACCCACTATTTGACCTTAATTTGTGCCGTCTTTGACCTTCTTTGCCCTCCCTTCTTTTCCCTTCAAGTGTAATATTCTAAGGCTTCCAAATGGACCAAACCAAAGACAATGTTTTGCTTGGGACAAATTAGTACTACAATTGCACCAATCCCTAGTGCAACGAGCCAATGACTACTCGCTCCTTTAGTGGGGACATTCTCACATGACAAAGTTTGAACTCAAAGTCTAATTGGAGTAGATGCGTTTAAAAAAACAAGGGATATTATGTCATGAACTACATGATTTGGACAGGTTTTTGGTGACTATATCTTCAATTTTTAAGAGAATGTTTGAGAACTAGGTTGGAATTTAAAGTAGAATTTAAACACTGTATCATGTAAAAGTTTTGTATTACAATATGTTTTACTTTATACTATAGAAATTAAAACTTTAGCATTGGAACTTGCATTCTAAACACTCTGTTACACTAATTTAAGATCAAAAGGATCAACTTTTGGAGGAAAGCCAAAATTTCAAAGTTGCGATAGCTTATGCTTTTATTTTCAAGCACTAGAAGAAGAAAAGTATAAGTTAGATAGTACATAAAAAAGAGCTTTTCAGACGACCTTTTAAACTTATTTAGTTAAATAAGGTAAAAGTTATTATTATTATGAAAAGTAATATAATATAAGGATATAGGTGAAATTTCTATTTTGTTGTTCACAAAACGTTACAAAGGTAAATAAAAATGCTTTTTATAAGTACTCTTTGACAAGCATCAGGAGGTAATTTGTTCTAAAAGTTCTTATAGAAGACAAAAGCTCATAGCTTGTCTATCCAAACAGTTGTAAAGGCTACTTTTGGATTAAACAAACCAAAAATAACTTATTTTCAACTATTTTAAACAAAGCCTACCTCCCCCTTGCTTTTCCACATCACCATGTGCAATTTATTGGAAACAAGAAGAACTGTCTTTTCCACTAGAAACATCCTAACATGGAAGTGTTATTTGCCCCTATCATAGGGGCAACCTACATTTTTTTGCCTTTTTTGAGGTAAAATAAAAGCATAAGGGATTTACAAAGGTACTCTATGTTTTTTATATGATTTAAATGATTCACATAAGACATTGATTTGGGGAAAAAATCATCCATTAATATTTGGACAAGATTAAAACATCTATTGACATTTTCAAACTTTTTTAAAAAAAACTTTGGATTAGTTAAATCAAGATGAAAAATGGGTTTAAATTACGTTTCATGTCTAATAAAACTAGCTTCACGATGTTATTTTAAAATTATAAAAGAAAACAGAATACTTTCACAATAATTGATGAGATTGTAAAAAGTGTATATTTTACAGGGCTTAAATCATTTATTTATGCTTTTATTTCTCATTAAATCCTCCAATTAATAGCATTTTTGTGTTAATAGGTATTTTTACGTCTTAGTGTGTAAATGTGTTTGAAAATGTGTTTTTAGTGTGTTTTTATGTTTAATAATATTTTTAGTAATTTTTAGAGTTGTTTTGGTGTGTTAAAAGTGTGTTTAATTTATAAATAATCAAAACAATAAAAATAACATACGGTTATTTTATTTTGAGTTTTAATGTGTTTGATAGAGTGTTTTAAGTTTGTAAATATGTTTTATTATATTTTCAGTAATTCTTAAAAATATTATCAAGTCTTAAAAATTATATCTGTGTTAAACTAAAAAAGACTAACAATTTTAGGAGTTTATAATTAATTTTGTGTGTTTTAATATAACATAAATATTTTTAATATTTTTTGTAAATATTATGTTTATAAAATAATTAATTTTAGTATGTTTATGAATTTTAGATTTAAAATCTGGAGGAAAAACGGAGCAAAACGACACCAAAATGGACAAAAATCAGACATCAAATGCATCAAGAAAACAAACAAAATTTGAATTTGAATAAAATGGACACGTGGCGTTACGAGAGCTGTTGGATCAGCTGCTAGAACAATCTCAACCGTCCGTCTTCTATGTGCGTCAACAGTTATCATGCCACGCGTCAGCGTTGAGCCGTGTCAGTGAGCCCTGTGAATCTAAGGTTGTGTCTACTCGGGTACTGTAGTTCCACGTGTAACCGTTCTCTCGCCCATCTGATTGGATTACCAAGAGTAATTCAATGGTCTTGTTTCTTGGTCCTAGTGGTCCCCACCTAGGCCCATTCTTATCGACGTCTCTAGACGTCGGATCGTGTCTTTAAAGGCCTAGATCGTCCCATTGCCCTGCTTCCAGCTGCCAAGAAGCAGAGAATTACTAACGAATTCTCAGAATCTCAAGAAGGGCCCCTGAGTAGAAAAAAGAGAAGAGGATTTGTGTTTTCTAAATTTGAACAATAAGAAAATATTTAAAAATTTTCAAATAGTGCTTATTTTTGCACTATAAATACTAAAGCCTTTGGCCTCAGTTCTGCATCCCCTTTGGGCCTTTGACCCTCTTTTTTTTTCTTTTCCTTTCTGCTAAGTTAGCTCAATAGTATCTCATCTAGGTAAAAATAATAAAATAATGTCCAAATTAGAGTAGAGAGTTTAGTAAGACAAAAAAATGATCTTGTATGCATAGAACTCTAGTATGAATTTTAACCATATATCTGCTTTGTAACGTTTATATTTTTGTGGAATAAATTATATCTTTTTTGTTTTCAATAATTATTGTTAATGATGTTATGTTGCTAATTTTTTACATAAATTCAGTCATGCTTTCTTTATGTAATTTAATTGTGTTGCATAATTAATATTACTAATAATGAAATGATACTTAATTTTATGGAATGTCTTTTACTACAATATGGCTTGTTATATTGTTGATTCTAGATACTTTATAAGACGAAGTGCTACCGAAATTAATGTAAAAATTTATTCCACTTAAATATATTAATTTTGATTTGTTATTATCTTTTCTATCTTAAAATTATGTTAATTATAATTGAGTGACAGCGGTTATAGTTTTCATAATTAGTGCACCAATAATTATTTTGCTAGTTTTTATAAGAAAACCCTTACTGCATTATGGCTTGCCATATTGTCGCTCTCGGTTGGCCTATATACTTAGTAAAAAGTGTTTACAATTAACAAGAAAAGATATAATAAATCAAATGCCTTAGATAATTAATTAATTAGAGTTAAAATTTCATACCAATTGCAAAACATACAAAGAATTCTCAAAGCTTTATTGTTTTAATTTTATGTTTTAAATTTGAATTAAAAAAATCACAAAAATATTTATTTCTTTTAAAGTTTGCTTTGAAAAATCGCTTTCCTTTTTGACCGTTTATTTTTAACAATTTGCAGAGGTACAAATTTTTATCTCCTTGTGGATACAACAACCTTTCTATACTACATACGTTCGCTGTTTAAGAAGAAACATTTTGGAGCGATAATAATAATTGAGAAAAATACTATGAGTAAAAAAGAAATAGATATGTGGACCTTTTTAATTTTCTAATGACATACATCCTTATAACATTTTTCATTGGATGGTAAATCTAACTAGTATGTACAAGGCTAAGGGCCAATTTACCATTATTGTGCTGTACTATATATCAAAAGCAAGTAGGCGTTTGGTAAATTTTTTTCATAGCTGTTGTGAGAACCAAAAGCAAAATTATAGGTGTTTGCTAAACTATGTATACAATTGCTGTGGAGATGTATAATGATGAAAATAAACATATTTTATTAAGCATATTTATACCTTTAGTTTTATTTTTAGCTAATTTTAATTTTAAAGTTAAAATACGTAATATTTGTATATTAAAATGCAAAAATCTGATTTTATTTTTATTATGTAATATGCTTTTAGAAAAACAAATTACTTTGAATTAGTTATTTTTATTTATTTAAATTTTTATCTGATTTAGTTGTAATACGTTTTGTTTTTTCAATAGTAATATGTTTTGTTTTTCAACAAAATGTGTTACTTGATTTCTTCTAATTTGTTAAATAAAAATGAGTTGATTGGGAATTATTTTTTATCTTCAAGGTTAGTTTAGTAATTTGAAATTATAAAAGTAGAAGCTGCTGTAAAAAAATAACCCATGGCTTGTTTTTACTTTTTCTTAGTACGCAGTAGTTTTTAGAAGCAAGGTTTATCATGTACCGTAAACTATTGTAGTCGGTTACAAAAGTTAAAAGTAGTCTCGAAAAACTATGCTAAATGGGCCCCAACTTTTTAATTCCGTATAGAGAAGAAAACAATTACAAGAATAGAACGTGACTTATCAAGATAACTCTTGATATTTTTGCCTAGCATATGGAATCCTCATGAAGAAAATTATTTATATATCTTGCCTATTGTGGTCCATTTAACTCCAGGCAAGACTTTACTTTCTATCTGGTGTTAATCACCAATGGCTTGGTTTATGTAACGCCTCCTCACGTAGTCATAAGAACTGTTAACTTACATCATCATCTCTTAATTATTTGACGAAAAAACCTAAACTTGTAAGTATTATCTAATTATTAACCTAGAATTTTTGGTGTAAATTCTTATTTATTTATTTAATATTACCATGTGAATATATGAATTTAAAATTTTAATTTATTTTTAACCAGTTAAATTGTTACCAACTATATAATGCTAGGACTTCTTAGAAATGCATCTTTCAATAACGTCAATACTTACTTACCAGAAATGATTTTCCTCCTCGGTTAGCCCGATGGAATGCCCAAGGTATTCGACTAATTGACTACCTACAAAAATGGTTAGTTTAACATAATAAATATGAAATATGAAAGCAAATTACAGTCTATAAGTTATTACAAACCAAAGTTCATAAAAGTGTCTCATAACATGTGGAATTAAATTTAAACATAGCAGTATTTAAATTTTATTTCATGTCATAATTCCGTGATCCAACACCACTATCCTTGCACGTACATCTGTCTTTTCATCCTCCATCCATAGCTATTGCCTACTTTTATCTATAACATGATTAACTTATGTAAGCGTTAAGCCTAGTAAGTACATCATGCAATCTCACAAAACATTATAACAACTTAAACCATAGCAGGAATCATTTCATCTTAGAAATAGTCGTCATAGTGCATATGGCATGCTTTGTAAGAACATATATTTCCTTTTTCCTTTTTCCTTTTTTCATGTTAAAAACATTCATTTTAATCTTTAGGACCCTGGCGTTGCACCATTAACATCATTTGGGGGTGCCATCACGAGAGGAGAGGGGTAGCTAATTCTAAACCAAACGTGACAAGCCCACCTTGCGGGACAAACATCATTATCATCATCATCATCATCATTGGGTGTGCAATGCCTTAATTAGGTGATACATATATGTGTGTGTGTATATATATATATATTTAAAAAAACATCATATGCATCATGAAACAATGATGTAAACATCCAAAAAAAGACATTTTTCATAATCATGGTAAAAGGAGTCTTTTGAGTGAGTAATGCATAAACATTATAACATGATAAAACATAGCATTTCTTAAAAATTTTTACAATTCCTAATTATATTACAGGTGAGAATATACTTACCTGAGTTATAAAAATTCTTACTCAACCTCTTGCAAGTGGATGGTTTCCTTTCTATTTCCAACAACTTAAGTGCCTTAAAATTCTTTAATTTTTATAGCATGGTAATAAAAGAAATATTCTCGGTGTAAGAACATACTCAAAATATCATATTCAATATCATTATAACAAGCAATTCCATACTTGATCAATTAAACTAACTTATCCTATTATCACAATTAAGATAAGTGCACAATCTCACCTGAGAACCAACACTCTTTGATTTTTATAAAATCATAGAAAAATCCAATGGCTGTCAAATTTCATACAATGTTCCTAACATACATATATATCGCTAGAAAAATTCTCATGACATTCGGATTCAACTAAGTACCATGTTCATATTTTTAAATACATAACTTGGTTTTTAGATGAGTAACTTGAACAACCCATAATCTATGAATTTTTAAAAATCATATAAAATTTAAAATGACTTGAAGTTTTTACCACATATTCCCAACATCCATAAGAATCACTAGATTTAATTTCTCCACAATTGAACTAGTTTAAGTCATCTTTTATGTACTATAATTCATACCTTTGTTGCTAGAATTTTGGTTTAAGCAGTGAAAATCAATGAATTTTAGAAAAATCATCAAAATTCTAATGGCTTTGAAATTTTTGCAAGACATAATAGATATATAGACCTACCACCAAAATTAATTTCATCAAGTTTGCGCAAGTGTAAGTATTTTTCTTACATTTTAGATACCACAATAATAATTCAATTGATCTAAAATTTTAGCATAGCATTCTTAACATCTCAAAATAGTACCAAAAAAATTTTCATTATGTTTGAATCATTCTAAGTGTTTTTCAACTGTGCCAACTTTTACAAAAACTTTATAGTGAAATTACCAAAAAAATAAGTTGTATTTATTCTACAATTTATTTCTCCAATTCTAACATTTGCATTTGGCTAAAATTTTGCAATCATAAACTAGACATATCAATGAGTATTCACAAATTTTTCTAGCATTAAACACATCCTATAACATCATCAAACAAATCATCTCATTTAAAAGCCATTTAAGAGATCATAAGAACAACATTTAGTATAAATTTTCAAACAAATCAAAAATAGCTCATATGAACCCAAAATTTTTATGGGAGATGCCTAGCATATAGATATACAATGTACAGAAGAAATTTTCTTAAAATCTTATGTCAATTCTTCCCAAAAAAATTTTGAAGTACAGGTTTTCACCTAAAAATGTGATTAAAAATAATTATTCATAAAATTTTTGTTTCTTAAACAAAATCAAACATTAATTCATATCAAATCATTCCCACAAAAGCCATAATATTATAGTAAAAATTTGGTATCTCCATTTCAATTCGACGACGGTTTTAATGAGACACATCGTAACTCACCTATTTAGCTCTTGGATTTGAGGGGGTGTGTTGGGCTTGACTTGGAGGTGTGTACGAGTGTTGAGGATGGAGGTTTAGAGGCGTGCGGAGAATGGCATGACTTGGCTAAGGGTGTGCTCGTGCGTGTCTCGGTTTGGTCATGAGAAATGAGAGGAAATGAAAGGAAGAGATGAAGAGAGAATGACGTTGGAGCAAAGTGGGCTGTGGTCTATAATGTGGCTTTGCTACAAAGGAGAATGCAACCAAGGCAATAATATGAAGTATTGATGAAAATAAGAGGTGATGGGGGTGTTTGTCAGGGAAAAGAACATGGGAGAGAGACATTTATTCTCGTTTGTTGCTTATAGATAATGTGTTATGGGTTTGCATATATTTTTGTTGTAAAGAGAATGAGGATAATAATAATGGTGCTAGAGAGGAGCATACGTGATGGGGAACTGTCGGTTGGTTGGTGTATGTTCCTGCACCATGTTCTCTTATTTTTATTTTTATTTTTTTAATCCTTTATTATGCTATAAGCAAGTTTCTGGATGAGTTTAAATAACGTATTTGATGACTTTTAACGTGGAGAATTATAGAGAAATGATTACAATGGATTTTTAAAATTAAATGACTCATTGCTACAACTCAGAACGTAGGAGTCCAAACGACGTGTCAATTTTATTTTATTTTTTTGCATTTCTTCCTCCCCAAAACGACATGTCATTTTGGGTGGCCAACTCCCAAAATGATGTGTCGTTTTGGGAGCCCCTTTTTTTTAATTTTGAAAATGTAAAATTTTTTTTTCCAAAATTGTACAAAAGACTTCTAAGGTCAAAATAACTCTTAAAAATTAAAAATAAATCTCCCAAATATTCAAAAGATTAAATATCACATCCAAACACATAAAAATCAAAGTAATTTATCAAAAGTAGAAATATTTTTTTAACAAGGAATCATAATAATCGTTTATTAGGCACTTCATGTTGTTGGAATTTCTTAGTCTATCCACTGCAAATAAGGTCATTTGTCTATAATAAATTCATAATCATAATTATCACACTAAAATTTTCACACAAAATATGTTTCTAAGTCATAATTTCATTCATGTGATACGTAAAATCATCAAACGTTACGAAACATCGGTTAAAGGAGACGGCGATTGTTACAACCCTCCCTTTCTTATAAAAGTTTCGTTCTCGAAACTTAGAACAATTGAGGGTACTTAATTCTCATTTCTTTTTCTCGTTCCCATGTGGCCTCTTCTACATTGTGGTTACGCCAAAGTACCTTAACTAATACAATCTCTTTATTTCTTAGGGTTTTAACTCTTCGGTCTAGAATCTCGACCGGTTTATCCTCATAGCTAAGATCTTTTTGTATCTTGATGGCTTGAGGCTTGATTACATGCGTCAGATTTGGGACGTACTTTTTCAACATTGAGACATGGAAGACATTATGGATAGTTGACATATCTACCAGCAAATTCAATTCATAGGCTACATTACCAATTCGTTTCACCACTTCATAAGGTCCTATGAACATTGGGCTAACCTTGTCTTTCTTTCCAAATCTTATGACTCCTTTCATTGGTGCCACTTTTATAAATACAAAATCACCAACTACAAACTCTAAAGGCCTTCTCCTTTTATCAGCGTAGCTCTTTTGGTGACTCCAAGCAGTCGTCCTTTTGTGAATCATTTTCACGGCTTCAGTTGTTTCTTTGATAAAATCCATTTTCTCTTTAATTTCCTCTTCCATCATCTTCTTTTCCCTAGCTTCGTGCAAAGAAATAGGCGATCTACATTTCTTTCCATACAACGCCTCATAAGGTGCCATTGCAATAGTTGCCTAATAGCTGTTGTTGTATGCAAACTCTGCCAATGGTAGCATCTTACACTAGCTTGTCTTGTAATCAAGAGTACAAGTACAAAGCATGTCCTCTAGGATCAAATATTTTCTCTCTATTTGGCCATCAGTCTAGGGGTGAAAAGTCATGCTGAAATGTAACTTCATACCCAAGGCACTTTGTACACTCTTCGAAAAATAGGAAGGGAATTTGCTATCCCGATCGGAGATGATGGACTATGGAGTACCATGGAGCCTCACAATTTCCCTGACGTAGAGTTCTACAAGCTGTTCCATTGAGTAAGTGATCCTAATGGGAATAAAGTGTGCTATCTTAGTCAATCGATCGATGACTACCTATATAGAGTCATACCCATTTGTAGTTCTCTGTAGGCCTACAATGAAATCCATTGTGATCTCCTCCTAGTTCCATTCAAGTATCTGAATGGGTTGTAAGAGACCTCCCGGTCTTTGATATTCAGCCTTGCCTTGTCGAAAGTCAAAATTGCTTTACATACTTAGCCACATCACGTTTCATGCCAAACCACCAAAAGCCATCTTTCAAGTCATTATACATCTTCGTTGCACCTGGGTGGATTGAGTAAGGAGCATTGTGGATTTTAGAAAGGATCCTTTCCTTTAATTTGTCGACTTTGGGAACACACAAATGATCTTTGAAAAATAGGGTTCCATCTTCTACTACTCGAAACCCTTCACATTCTCCTTCCTTAATTTCTTGTTTGATCTTTGATACGCTAGCATCTCTTCCTTGTTTGCTTCGGATCTCATCGTATAAAATTGGCACCAGAGTTAATGCCGATAGTTGCCCTACAATTAACTCAAGACCAAAGTCTAGGATTTCTTTCCTTAAGGGTTCAGACATTTCTTGTATCGACATCAAGGTTGTAGAAGACTTCTTGCTTAGAGCATTTGCCACTTGATTTGCCTTCCCTAGGTGAAAAAGGATTTCACAATCATAGTCTTTAACTAATTCTAACCACCTTCATTGCCTCATGTTCAATTCCTTCTGAATGAAGGAGTACTTCAAACTTTGATAGTCGGTGTAGATTTTACATTGAACTCCATACAGATAGTGTCTCTAAATCTTTAACGCAAAAACTAATGCTGCCAATTCAAGATCATGAGTAGGGTAGTTCTTCTCATAGTCCTTTAGTTGCCTCAAAGCATAAGCAATCACTCTACCGTTCTGCATTAGTACTACACTGAGACCCATTTTTGAGGAGTCGCTGTATATGACAAATCCTTCTTCGTTTTCTGGCATCGCCAAAATTGGAGCCGAGGTTAGCCTTTTCTTTAGTTCTTAGAAACTCTTCTCATATTGGTCTGCCCATTCAAATTTCTTTCCTTTGTGAGTCAGGTTGATGAGCGGCAAGGCTATCTTAGAGAAACCTTCTGCAAACTTCTGGTAATACCCAGCCAAACCTAAGAAACTTCTTACCTCACTTGCATTCTTGGCTTGCTTCCAATTGAGAACAGCTTCAATTTTTATCGGATCCACCATAATTCATTCTTTGGAGACAACATGGCCTAGAAAAGATACATAGTTAAGCCAAAATTCACACTTAGAGAATTTGGCATACAACTGATACCTTTTTAAGTTTTCAAGCACAATTCTTAAGTGTTTCTCATGCTCTTCTTGACTCTTTGAATACACAAGGATGTCATCGATAAACACTATAAGAAATTTATCGAGGTAATCCTTAAACACTGATTCATCAAGTCCATGAATGCTGTGGGAGCATTTGTTAGGCCAAAAGGCATAATCACAAATTCATAATGACTGTACCTTGATCTAAAAGCTGTATTCGAAATGTCTCCTTCCTTTATCCTCAATAGGTAGTATCCTGACTACAAATCAATATTCGAGAACACTAAAGCACCTTTTAACTGATCGAATAAATCATCGATCCTTGGTAGTGGGTGCTTGTTCTTTATTGTAACTTTGTTTAGCTCCCAATAATCGATGTAGAGTCGCATAGAGCCATCCTTTTTCTTCACAAAAAGCATTGGAGTTCCCCATAGAGAATGACTAGGTCGAATGAAACCCTTTTCGAGAAGCTCTTTTAGTTGAGTGTGCAGTTCCTTTAACTTCACTGGGGCCATCCTGTATGGTGCCTTGGAAATAGGATTTGTGCCTAGTGTGAGCTTGATTTTGAATTTAATCTCTTTTTTAAGAGGTAAGCCTGGTAGATCTTTAGGAAATACTTCTGGGAATTCCTTGACCACTGGAATATCTTCAACATCTTCCTTTTCTTTCTGGCTCTTGTCCACAATGTTGGCTAGATAACCCGTGCATCCACTAGCCAGTAACTTCTTTGCCTCCATAGCTTATAGGAACATTCTTGGCTTCTTCCTTGGTTCACCCATGAGCACGAATTGCTCTTCACCTTCTGGGTGAAAGAGCACCCTCTGTTGTCGACACTCGATTAAGGCGTTGTATTTTCCCAAGAAGTCCATCTCAAGGATTACATCATAGTCATGCATGTCGATTAGAATAAGGTCACCATAAAGTTCTCTATCAAACATTCTTAATGGTATAGCACGTAAGAATTAAGTGGTTGACATCACTTCCCCCGAGGGTAGTGAAACTATAAACCCATGCCCCATACATTCCCCATTTCTTTCTAGATTTTTAACAAAAGATTTAGATGCAAAAGAATGGGTAGCTCCTAAATCAAAAAGTGCATGAGCATTTTTAGTTTGTATAGGGATCTGACCTGTGACAACATTTGATGTTTCTATTGCAGCTTCTTCCTTGGTCATGGTGTAGATTCGAGCATTGGTAGGTGGGGCTTCCAATCTTCCTTGGTGGATGCAAGGTCCTTCGAGGGCTGCCCACATACTTTGGAGTTGAGCAAGAGGTGCTTTTTGTTGGTTTTGTAGATGGGTGTTGTTAGGGCAGTTGTTGGAGATGTGGCCCTCACAATTGCAAGTGAAACATTTGTTGGTGCCAAGACGACACTCTCCTAGATGCATCTTCCCACATTTGGATGGTTGGATCTACCTATTATTATGGTGCTGTTGTTGGTGTTGCCCATTGCCTTTCTTTTTATTGTTATGACCCCTTTGATTTTAAAAATTACCCTTTCTTTTATTGCTATTCCAGTTCCTGTTGTTGTTGTGGTGGTTGTTGTTTCCTTGTGGTCAATGGTGATGATTTGGATGGTTACCAAATCGTCCATGTGATGACTGATTCCTTCTATCCTTTAGTAAATATTGCTCCACCCAGAGTGCTACACTCACCAAGTCTTTTTGAGTAATGGGTCATTAGGCTTCATCAATAATCATGGCAATTTTAGGTTGAAGGATTTTGATTAATCTTCTTACCCTTTCCTTATCGTCTCGAACCATCTCAGGACATAAGCGGGCAAGTTGATTGAATTTTCCCACCACTTCATTTACATGCATGTCACCCTGTCCTAAATTTTCAAGCTTGTCATAATGCTTGCAAGTAATTTTCAAGTAAAAGAATTCCTTGTTGAAAACCTTAACAAAATCATCCCAGGTCATCTCACTGACATTCTGGCTCTACTCAATTCTTTCCCACTAGATACGAGCTTCCACAGTAAGACAATATGAAGCGCATAGAACTTTCTCAATATCAATGAATTCCTTAAGTTTGAGAGTTGCCTCTATCATCTTTAACCAACCTTGTGCAACCAATGGAACGTTGATACCTTGAAAATCTACAGGTTTAACACACCTCTACCTAACCAGTTGAGGTTCCTGAGCCACTGGTTCTTCTATCGCCTGAGTTGCTAGGGCTGAGGCTTCATTTGCTTGTTGTTGAGGGACAATTGGTGTGTTTTCATTTTGTCCTTCCCCTCCTTGACCATTGCCTCTAAGTTCCTCTATCTCCTTTTGTTGATTCTCAAGCCATTTTTGAAGGTCTACAATTATTGCCATCAGGTTGGCGTTATTTGGAATGTCAGCTTCAGCCGTAGCTTGTCGACGGGGTCTACCTTTTCTACCTTGGTTGTTCATATTTGCTTCTTGCTGGTACATCATAGATAAATGAATTAGGGACATAATCCTGACTTGGAGTGGAATTATCATCTTACTAATACATATATGTATAAATTATAAATACATAGTAGATTCATTGACATCTATACGTAAAATTTACTTACTTGGAGGATTTAGGACAGACGTGTGGTGATGTGTGTTGGAGACGAAAACTGCTCTGATACCATATCTGTAACACCCCCTCATGACATCATAAGAACCGTTAACTTACATCATCATCTCTTAATATTTGATAGTAAAACTTAAACTTGTAAGTATTATCTAATTATTAACCTAAGATTTTTGGTGTAAATTTTTATTTATTTATTTATTTAATATTACCATGTGAATATATGAATTTAAAATTTTAATTTATTTTTAACCAGTTAAATTGTTACCAATTGTATATTGCTAGGACTTCTCAGGATCGCATCTTTTAATAACTTCAATACTTACTTACCAGAAATGATTTTCCTCCTCGGTTAGCCTGACAGAATACCCAAGGTATTCGGCTAACTGACTACCTGCAAAAATGGTTAGTTTAACATAATAAATATGAAATATGAAAGCAAATTACAGTCCATAAGTTATTACAACCAAAGTTCATAAAAGTGTCTCATAACTTGCCGAAATAAATTTAAACATAGCAGTATTTAAATTTTATTTCATGTCATAATTTTGTGATCCAACACCACCATTCTTGCGCGTACATTTGTCCTTCCATCCTCCATATATAGTTATGGCCTTACCCTTATTTGCAACATGATTAACTTATGTAAGCGTTAAGCCTAGTAAGTATATTATGCAATCTCACAAAACATTAGAACAACTTTAACCATAGCAGGAATCATTTCATCTTTGAAATAGTCATTATAGTGCATATGGCATGCTTTGTAAGAACATATCTTTTCTTTTTCCTTTTTCCACGTTAAAAACATTCATTTTAATCTTTAGGGCCCTGGCATAGTACCATTAACATCATTTAGGAGTGCCGTCACAAGAGGAGAAGGGTAGCTAATCCCAACCAAACGTGACAAGTCCACCTTGTGAGACAAACATCATTATCATCATTGGTTGTACAGCGCCTTAATTAGGTGATACATATGTGTGTGTGTGTGTGTGTGTGTGTGTGTGTGTGTGTGTATTTAAAAAACATCACGTTCATCATGAAACAATGATGTAAACATTCATAAAAAGACATTCTTCATAACCATGGTAAAAGGAGTCTTGAGTAATGCATAAACATTAATAACATAATAAAACGTAACATTTCTTAAAACTTTTCTACAATTCTTAATCATGTTGTAGGTGAGAATGTACTTACCTGAGTTGTAAAATTTCTTACTCAACCTCTTGCAAGTGGATGGTTTCCTTTCTAAACTTCTTTAATTTTTATAACATGGTAATAAAAGAAATATTCATGGTATAAGAACATACTCAAAATATCATATTCTATAACAAGCAATTCCATACTTGATCAATTAAACTAACTTATCCTATTATCACAATTAAGATAAGTGCATAATCTTAACCAACCAACACTCTTTGATTTTTATAAAATCATAGAAAACTCCAATGGCTATCAAATTTTTAAACAATGTTCCAAACATAATATATATCACTAGAAAAATTCTCATGACATTCAGATACGACTAAGTGCCATTCTCATATTTTTAAATACACAACTTGGTTTTTAGACGAGTAACTTGAACAGCCTGTAATCCATAAATTTTTAAAAATCACATAAAATTTAAAATGACTTGAAATTTTTACCACATATTCCCAACATCCATAGAACTCACTAGATTTAATTTCTCCACAATTGAACTAATTTAAGTCGCTCTTTTGCATACTACAATTCATACCTCTGTTGTTGGAATTTTGGTTTTGGCAGTGACAATCAACGAAGTTTAGAAAAATCATCAAAATTCCAATAGCTTTGAAATTTTTACAAGACATAATAGACATATAGACCTACCATTAGGAAAAATTTCATCAAGTTATAAGTATTTTTCTTACATTTTAGATATCACAACAACAATTTGCACTATGAACGAAATACGGGCAGTGAACAATCAATGAATTTTATAAAAGCATACAAAATTTCAATTGATCCAAAATTTTAGCATAGCCTTCTTAACATCTTAACATAGTACCAAAAAATTTTCATTACATTTGAATCATTCTAAATGTTTTTCAATCATGCCAAATTTTACAAAAACATTGTAGTAAAATTACCGAAACAATGAGTTGTATTTATTCTATGGTTTATTTCTCTAATTCTAACATTCGCATATGGCTGAAAATTTGCAAGCATAAACTAGACATATCAATGAGTATTAACAAATTTTTTTAGCATTAAATGCATCCTATAACATCATCAAACAAATCATCACATTTAAAAGCCATTTAAGAGATCATAAGAAAAACATTTAGTACAAATTTTGAAACAAATCGAAAATAGCTCATATGAACTCGAAATTTTTATGGGAGATGCCTAACATATAGATATACAATGCCCAAATAGGTTTTCTTAAAATCTTACGTGGATTCTTTCCAAAAAAAATTTAAAGTACAGGTTTTCACCCAAAAACATGATTAAAAATAATTATTAATAAATTTTTTTCTTAAACAAAATCAAACATTAATTCATATCAAATCATTCCCATAAAAGCCATAATATTTTAGTAAAAATTTGGTATAAAAGTAGATAAAAACCGACCTCAAAACATGGTTAAAAACTCCATTCTGGCCCGATGGTAGTTTAGGCGAGACACACGATAACTTGCCTGTTTAGCTCTTAGATTTGAGGGGGTGTGTTGGGATTGATTTGGAGTTGTGTAGGAGTGTTGAGGATGGAGGTTTAGAGGCATGTGAAGAGTGGCACAACTTGGCCAGGGGTGTGCTCGTGTGTGTCTCGGTTTGGTCGTGAGAAATGAGAGGAAATGAGAGGGAGAGATGAAGAGAGAATGACGTTAGAGCAAAGTGGGTTGTGGTCTATAAGGTGGCTTTACTACAAGGGAGAATGCAACCAAGGCAATAATATGAGGTACTTATGAAAATGAGAGGTGATAGGGGTGTTTGTTGGGGAAAAGAACGTGGGAGAGAGAAAAATTTATTCTCGTTCGTTGCTTGTAGAAAATGTGTTATGGGTTTGCATATGTCTTTTCTGTAAAGAGAATGAGGATAACAATAATGGTGTTGGATAGGAACGTACGTGATGGGGAACTATCGGTTGGTTGGTGTATGTTCCTACACCACATTCTCTTATTTTTATTTTTATTTTTTTAATCCTTTATTATGCTATAAGCAAGATTCTGGATGAGTTTAAATAAAGTATTTGATGACTTTTAACATGGAGAATTAAAGAGAAATGATTTTAATGGATTTTTAGAATTAAATGGCTTATTGCTGCAACTCAGGACGTGGGAAGAAGATAGTCCAAACGGCATGTCTTTTTTTTTTTTTTTTTTTTTGCATTTCTGCCTCCCAAAAATAACATGTTGTTTTTGGATGGCACTCATTTTGTCATTTTGGGATTTTTTTTTTTTTTTTTTGCATTTTTTGCATTTCTGCCCCTTGTTTTAATTTCAAAAAATGTAAAATTTTCTTTTCCCAAAATTGCACAAAAGACTTCTAAGGTCAAAATAACTCTTAAAAATTAAAAATAAATCTCCTAAATATTCAAAAGATTAAATATTAAATCGAAACAGATAAAAATCAAAGTGATTTATCAAAGTAGAAATATATATTTTTTTAAACCAGGAATCTTAATAATTGTTTATTAGGCACTTCATGTTGTTAGAATTCCTTAGTCTATCCACTGCAAATAAGGTCGTTAGTCTATAATAAATTCATAACCATAATTATCCACTAAAATTTCACACAAAATTTGTTTTTAAGTCATAATTTCATTTATATAATGTTTAAAATCGTCAAACGTTACATAACGTCAGTTAAAGGAGACGGCGGTTATTACAGTCTAACAAATCCATTTTATATTTTTTCTTTCCAAGGACTCACCTAAAGTTTGATATTTTGCAACCCCAATTTAAAACCCCGACTCAACCGATGGGTTATGTGGTCTTCATGTGTGGTACGTGATTGAAAATCCTTTAAGCAATACTCTTAGTAGCTTGGATTGGTTTTTGACCCACTAAATTCTTATATTTATGCCTTTATTTATGTCACATGTCAAAATAATCTTTACACTGTAAAGATGTTTTTGCCCTTAGGTTATTAATTCAAATCTCACCCAAATTCTCAACCGCCCCTAATTCACTTCGTCATTCATCTTCTAATTTTTCTTTCTCTCACTATATTCATTGCCTTCCCCTTCTGGCGATGAAGCCCCATTGCAAGCCCCCGCCAACACCACTCTCGCGATTGGATATCTCTTTTCCTCTCTTCCATCCTTATTTGCACATTTTTGTACACTTTGGCAACCTCTTTCCTCACATACTCCGACAATGACTCTGGCCTTGTCTCACACGCACTACTATGGCTGCCTCTCCCCAATGTGACTCTGACAATGACTTTGGCGCTTGCTCCCTTTATGCTTGCGACAACAAGTTGCTCCCTCCATGAGTCATGCACTTGCTCCTTCCAACTCCCATCTTGTTACCTCTCCTCCACATCTGCTCGTTGTTTGTCGCGATATATATTTGCTTCTCAAACATCACTGGACGTCATTTGACTCGGATGGTGCAAGGACCAACGTCTTGTCCATAGACATAGCCTCCGCAAACAGATCATCGATGGAGAAATGTTGGAGAGTGTCAGAGCCATCGGATCTGATCTCCAACTTTAATGACAGAGATGGTGTCTATGGATGAGTAGCGAAGGATTTTTTGTTTTTTTTTTTTTTCATTTTTGATCTAATTGTATCTTCTAAGGTATATTTGGTATTGTAAAATACATTACAATGATATGGCATAACATTTCTTACAATTATGTTTTAGTGGCGTAAATGAATCCAAGGTACATTTTTGTGACATATATGTAAAGATCCTAAAACTTTTCAGAGTGCACTAGGGGATGAGTGACAAAATAACACTAATTATGTTCTTCTTATCCAAAAATAAAGTTAAAAAAATCTAATCAAATGGTGATTTGTATTGTTTTCCTCTATTTATTTATTTATTTACCAATTTATTTTTCTTCCATTTAAGACTAGAATGTTTTCTAGCAACCAGAATTTGAGTAGATATGGCTAGAGGTGTTAAATGGAATGGGTTGTCTAGCCCATAAGAGTACAAGGCATGGCCCAGTCTAGCCTTGCATTTTAGTGGACTAGGCTGGCATGACACGTCTAGTCGACTAGGGCTAGGCTTGTCCTCCTAGGCCCATAGGGCCAGCAGGGCCTTGGCACTCGAAGAGCCTGAGCCGACCCAGGCATGCGGGATCGTCCCAACCTAGTCACACCAAAGGCCCTTCAGGCTTGGTCCTTAGGTGTTTAAAAAAAAAAAAAAAAAACCTATTTTGAGCACCTAGAGGTTTTAATCTCAAACCTTTAGAAGAAATAAAAGTTTATCAACCACTCAACTAAACAATTATTTGTGTGATTTTTGATATCCAACTATATTTATCACTTCTATAAATCACAAATTTAAATATAAACTTGCTAAAATCACACACTAAAAAAATAAGAATTTCTATTTTTCAATACTCTATATAATATTTAGAAATATTTCCTTATACTTCGTAGTCTCATGATTTTATACATTAATTTTTATTAAAAATTATTTTAAAAATAAACAAAAAAATTAAAAATTAAAAATTAAAAAATTAAAAATTATAGGGCTAACTCTATAAGGCCTAAGCCTGGGCCCGTCATAGCCTTTCAAAGGCCTAGGCTTGGGCCAAGGCTGGGCCTGAGGTTTTCTCCTCAAGCATGGCCCTTTATTATAGAGGGACGTGCCTAGCATGACACAAGCTTGTCATGGACCTATGGTCATACCCTCGACCCTTTTGACACCTCTAAATAGGGTGTATTATTGTGTTAGTTATACTTTAGAGGTTCAAGAAGACACAAGGGATAAACTTTCATTCTTTTTGAATCATGATTTGATAGGTTCCTACTTTATATTTTATGGTTGGACGCCCTCACAATAATTTAATCCTTTAATTTTTTTTTTCCTACTCAAAAAAAAAAAAAAAAAAAAAGGAAATCATGCAATAATTGGACCTCCCAAATATTAGAAATTTTCATTTCCAAAAAAAAAAAAAAAAAACTCATCTTAGAAAAAAAGACACCTATCAATGTGTCACACGAATATAAAATGGAAGGATTCCATCATATTTTTATGGTTACTCTATATTACGGTGTAAAGGAAGTGTGACACCGAAATTATACAGTTCGTACAAAAAATTATTTTTTTTCCCTTCCTAGACGTATAAATTAACATATTATTATTTTTATTTTTGCGGGAGATTTTAACCATGTAGAAACGACTCTTTTGATAATTGATTGATTCTATTTGCATTGAGAACAGATAGTTCAAAACGAAATCATAATACATATGCAGAGAGCATAATAAAATCCAAAAACTTTTATCCCAAAAAAAATATCAACTCAATAGGCATTTGATTCGGAAGTCTTCTAATATGAGATGTCAGATCTATTCTAGTGGCAATTATCCTAATATTTCCTTTGTCATTCCTCATTGAATTTTCTTCTCCTTCCCTATTTTAAATCTAAAATAGTCGTTAGAAATAAAGACTTTTTTTTTTTTTTCTTATTATGCATTATAACATTCTTTTTCTTTTTGAAATAGTATTTGGATTCCAAACAAAGATAATACTTTAAACGTGAATGACTACAATGAACCACCAACAAGTTTAATAAAACGCACAGGAATTAAAATATGTACCGATTTTTAAAAGAAAATTGAACAAATACACAACTAATTAAGTGCATAAATACCTCTTTCCAACACGCCTCTATAGGCGTTGGATAGCTCCGATCAAGCCAAATCAATAGACTAACAGTGTCGAGGCCAAACACAAGATTGCAACACAAAAACCAATGAACTAGATAAAAAATCTATAATAGAAGGTGGGGACCACCTCTTACTGTAATAGAAAACCAACGAAATAGTAACAACAAACACTAAATGGTGCAAACAACACTAATTTTATTTGACAAACACATAAATCAAAGCAAGTAGGTAAAGCCCAAATGACAACAACGAAACCTCTGGTTATGGGCTGACCACCATAGAGAGAAGACGAGGACACCCTAGAACCAGCGGCAAGCTGGAAGGAAAATAGGATGGAGCCAGGATACCACTGTGAGAGAAGCCCCCATTATCATCCTCTTCCATTGACAAGAGACACCAACACCATGGTTTTCTCACCCTCCTCCACCGATTAGAGACACCAACACCACTACCACAACTCTGCCTCCCCAATAAGGTTGAAGCCTACACAAAGTCGAGTCAATTGAATGTTGGCATGCCTCCAAATTGTGAGGAAGGATACCACCTCTCCCCATCTCCGTTTGTCACATAGCTCGCCCATCTTCGACGGTCGCCAAAGAGCACTATCCACACCCTTGAAAGGAACCTTTCAACCAGGCCCCGAATACACTACGAGCAAACCACACCCTCCCTAGAGCACTCCATGCTGTACCAAGGGGCTTGGAATTCGGAGACCAGCCTAAAGGCATTGCCGGACTCTAGCCCTTTTGCCTTAATCTAATGACGCCACACACTAAGACTAGCAAAGTTCAAGACAAAGCCCTAGTAGAGGGTCTAAGGGTTTTTTTTTTTAGAATGTTATTGCTTATCGGCATGCTTAATTCATAGTAAACATACCTTTTTTTTAATCCAATTAGTACATTAATGTCTCAATTATAAGTAGTAAAAACAAACACCACTAGAGTGTGAATTAGATTAAACTCAAAAAAAAATTCAAATACTGTAATATATGCCAAACACAAGGCACATATTTTAGAAAAATTCTCTTCGAACGTCTTAGGCTGGTTGTCGTTTTCATCTAAAACTATATTAAAGAAAAAATGTATATTTTTGATAAAAAAATATTTGTGTCAGACTTATATATATTAAATAACAAAAAACTGTAATTTTTCCATAGGGCTTGAAATTTTCTTGAAGATCCACGTTCGCCAAAATCCAGCATATGAAAAATACGATCTAGTGCCACCTAAACCCAAAAGATGTCAATTAATGGAAAATTTTTAAATCGTCCAGGTTACGTTGACATTTGTACTTGATCGGCTTGTCTGTCTGTGAGCTTGTCCCCACTCATTTCTGAAAACAAAAAATAAAATAAAATAAAAGCTCCAAAGATAACAGCGTTAAGTTGGCGTTAACCTCCATGTGAGCTGGTCATCGCTCTCTCTCTCATCTGTAGAGAGAGAAAGTAGAGAGAGAGTGAGAGAGAGTTTGTCCTTTACAGACTGTAGTTACTCACTTCACCAACCAACACTCTCCACCTGACAGAACTGAACCGCCATTTTTAACGGATTTTGCGCTCTCCCCTCTGTCTAAAGCCTCTTACTGTTTCTTTTGCTTATATAAAAACCCTAAGTCTCCGTCTCTCTCTCTACTTTCTCTCTCTACCGGACACCTCTTAATCTAGGGTTTCGAGAACTCTACTCTGTTACTCTCTCTCTCAGACGCCATTACGGGCCTCTTCTCGATTCTCATTCAATGAATCATTAGGGTTTCATTCGGTTCCAAATGAATCTCATTATTCCTTTCATTCTTCCCCTTTTGTTCGTCTCAGTCTCCTCCATCTCCGACACGGAGCTCCGATCGCTGCTCGAGTTCAAGAAGGGGATCCGTGTCGACCCGCTTCGGAAGGTTCTGGACACGTGGAGCTCCACTTCTATTCAGAGCTTCTCCGAATGCCCGCAGTGGACCGGCGTCTTCTGCGACGCGGACGGCAATGTCACCGCCTTAATCCTGGAAGGCCTCGGCCTCGCCGGAGAGTTGAAGTTCCACACGCTTACTGGTCTTGGAAAGCTTCAGAATCTGAGCCTTGCCGGGAATGAATTCTCCGGTCGGGTTGCGCCGGCATTGGGGACGATGACCTCGCTTCAGCATTTGGATCTGTCGAGGAACCAGTTCTACGGTCCGATTCCACAGCGGATCAGCAATCTCTGGGATTTGAAGTACCTCAACCTCGCCGAGAACAAATTCAAGGGCGGATTTCCTGGCGGGTTTACTAATCTCCAGCAGATGAAGGTTTTGGACTTGCACTCCAACCAGTTCTGGGGCACCATTGCCGATCTCTTGCCCGAGCTGCGCAATGTGGAGCGAGTCGATTTGAGTCGCAATGAGTTCTTCGGCTCTGTTTCGGTTTCTCTCGAGAACGTCTCGAGCTTGGCTAATACTGTTCATTACTTGAACTTGAGTCATAACAATTTGGATGGGGAATTCTTCAAGGGCGATGCTATTAAGCTGTTTCGCAACTTGGAAGTTCTGGATTTGGAGAATAATCAGGTCAGCGGTGAGCTTCCTTCGTTCGGGCCTTTGCCGAATTTGCGGGTTTTGAGGCTTGGAAAGAACCAGTTGTTTGGGTCGATTCCGGAGGAGTTGATGGAGAGTTCTATACCGTTGGTGGAATTGGATCTGAGTAACAATGGATTTACAGGTTGAGAATTGTGACCTTCATTTCAACTATTCAATTTTTTATGTTCTTCCATTTAATTATCAAAAGCTCGAGACTAGGACTACTTTTTCTTGTTCAATTTTTGTCTTAATGCTTGTGTACTCTTCTGTGGATGCTTTTATTAATTAGAGTAGGTACTAGCTTTTTGAAAATTATGACCTATTATGACCTTTCTCATCCTTTTGAATTTGTATATGTTGTTACATGCTTTTGCATGTTAATCTTATACATAAACTTATGCCAGGTATAGGATCTTATGGAAATGAGTGTCTGGGTCAAAAATTTCAAGCCTTTTTTTTTTAGGTCAATTAAATCCTACCCTGGGGAAAATTCTTTACCTTTTATGCAAACCCTCCTTTTTTCCCTTGCTAAAGATCTTGTCAGATCTGTACTGACTATATTGGGGGACACCTCAACTCACTCGGCCTCCATATGAATAACCAAGCGTCAATTATATGTTTCAGGTAATTAATATTTTCGTTGTTTGTATTTACAGGTTCACTTCTTGGAATTAACTCTACAACCTTGCAGTTTTTGAACCTTTCGTCCAACAGTTTGTCTGGCTCATTACCCACAATTCTGAGAAGTTGTGCGGTGGTGGATTTGAGCAGCAATATGATCTCTGGTGATATATCCGTTATTCAGATCTGGGAAGCTCCTTTAGAGTTTGTTGATCTGAGTTCAAATACGTTATCTGGAAGCTTGCTGAACTTAACTTTACAGTTTGAGAGATTGACTTCAATTAATTTAAGAAATAATTCGTTAGGAGGCACTTTGCCTTCTATATTGGAGGCCTGTCCTAAACTGTCTACCGTTGACCTCAGTTCAAATGAATTCAATGGCCCTATCCCTGGTACTTTCTTCAGTTCTAGGACCTTAATGTCTCTGAACCTTTCGGGAAACAATTTTACGGGGCCAATTTCCTTGGGAGGTGGTCATGTAAGTGAATTATTGTATCTGCCTT
Organism: Artocarpus hirsutus; assembly: GCA_946598075.1. Taxonomy (NCBI): domain Eukaryota; kingdom Viridiplantae; phylum Streptophyta; class Magnoliopsida; order Rosales; family Moraceae; genus Artocarpus; species Artocarpus hirsutus. The sequence continues at coordinate 46,222 of CAMOHE010054224.1, read as the reverse complement.
CAAGTCCAGTGATCGAATATCTCGATCTCTCTAGTAATAAATTATCAGGTACTCTGCCTACAGATTTGGGTAACATGATCAATCTCAAATTGCTTAATGTTGCAAAGAATGGCTTTGCTGGGCAGATACCAAAGGAGTTTCACAAGCTTAGTAAGTTGGAGTACCTTGATTTGTCTGATAACAAATTCAGTGGTGAAATCCCAGATAATCTTCCATCCAGCTTGACTGTATTTAATGTGTCCTACAATGACCTAAGGGGCTCTGTTCCTGAAAATTTGAGAAACTTCCCTATGAGTTCATTCCATCCTGGAAATGAACAGCTGAACTTACCAAAGGGTATGCCAAAATCAAATTCTGTACCAGATAGTTTTACTGATCAAAGGAAAACTCATGGATCAAAGAGTAATATTAGAGTAGCAATTATTCTTGCATCCCTTGGAGCTGCATTTATGATAGTTTTTGTTTTACTTGCTTATCACCGTTCACAGCTTAAAGAATTCCACTGGAGAAGTGGATTTGGAGGTCAAACTACAGGGAGGGATGTCAAATTAGGAAATTTTACACGGCCTTCATTTTTGAAGTTCACCTCTAATGTTCAGCCTCCACCAACTTCTTCATTGAGCTTTTCAAATGATCATTTGTTGACATCGAAATCAGGGTCATTATCTGGGCAGACGGAGTTTGTGACTGAAGTGGTAGACCATGTTTCACATCGGGAAATGGCAACTACATCAGGTTCTATGAATCCTCTAGATAATCATCCTGCAACTTCTGGAAGGAAATCCTCCCCGGGTTCCCCAATATCTTCCTCTCCTCGTTTTATTGAAGCGTGTGAACAACCTGCAATATTGGATGTGTATTCACCAGATAGATTGGCTGGTGAATTGTCCTTCCTGGATGCTTCATTGGCATTTACCGCAGAGGAACTTTCTCGTGCTCCAGCAGAAGTTCTTGGTAGAAGTAGCCATGGAACTCTCTATAAAGCTACTCTAGATAGTGGGCATATGTTGACAGTGAAATGGTTACGGGTAGGACTGGTCAAACACAAGAAAGAATTTGCCAGAGAAGTTAAAAGGATTGGTTCCATTAGGCATCCAAACATTGTTCCATTGAGGGCCTACTATTGGGGACCCAGAGAACAAGAGAGGCTTCTTTTAGCGGATTATATCCAGGGAGATAGTTTGGCCCTGCATCTTTACGGTAAGACCAGAAACCTTTTTATATTTGATGTTGTTTTTGTATCAACAATGCACCTTGTTGAGTTTGCTTGTTGCCAAGTAACAAGATTGCATATTGTTATTCTACATTTAACTCGGTAATGGTGTACATTGGTATCCAAAAGTTTTTAAAAAAACACTGTTATATATTCTTCTTCTCATTCGTATTTTATTATTTTAAAGTTGTGGTTTTCCTACAAAATTTTGTTTTATGATTTTGTTCCGACATAATCTTTTGGTTCCAGAGAAAAGGCTTGTTGCCTTTAGGCCCTTAAACTTAGTATGCGTGCCAGCCTGTAGTGTCAAGCTTTGTGGCAATACGTGTATGACTAAACACATCTTTGCTAATAATTTTCCCATTTGTAAATTTTGTTTCATGTAGATATATTGTTCTAGTCTATCAACATGCGATTTTCACTCCAAAAAAAAAAGTATATCAACATTGCCGTCCAGGATAAAGATCCTGAATTCATTCTCCAGTGGATTTTAAAAGAGCTAATTCGAATATCAGAGAATCTCTATTCTATAAGGCTGTTGTTTCAGCATGATCTTTTTCTGTTTAGCTAACACAAATCTAAAACTCTGTCTTAGTGAAAGAATTGAAGCTAGGATTTACAATGATCTAATAGAGGGTTTGAAACACCGTCTGGCCTGCAGGTTTACATGGTTTTGCATGAATTTGATATCTGTTTCTAACTTTGGTCATCTTGTATAGTCTGGATGAATTTGGGATCTGTCCATAAGTTTGCTCATGTATATCATACTTTGCCATACCACCTTAAAAGGCATTTTCTCCCACATACTTTTTCCGGGTGGGGAGGCTTTTGTATCATGGAATATGTTTGGCTGGCTGGCTTTATTTTTAGCTTCAAAGTTCCAGCGCAAATAAAATAGGTCTTCACAGGCGTGGACTTCTTTAGGACTTTACATTCGATGTAATATAGACACAGGCAGACAAGTTTTAAATTGATGGCAAGTGAAATATTGATGCGTTGCTTGTTCCCTAAGAGAGAGTCTGATTGTCGTCCAAATGTTCGACGAGAAACAAGTGTCATCTTCTTAGGTGTCCTTGTGCTTCTGGGCTGCCACCTTTTGTACACTTTCTGGGTTTAAGAATATACTGTAGCCTTGCATTCCTAATCTAGACATACCTTACACTTTTTTGTATGCGGGAGTTTTTGTCATGCAATGAGATTTTTGCCTTAGTTTCTGAATATTTCATCAATGTAATCTTACGCAGAGACCACACCGCGGAGGTACTCTCCATTGTCGTTCAACCAAAGACTAAAGGTTGGGGTGGATATTGCGCGGTGTCTGTTATTCCTTCATGATAGGGGCCTGCCACATGGAAATCTAAAGCCTACCAACGTGCTCCTGGCTGGCCCTGACTACGAGGCCTGCCTTACTGACTACAGCCTTCACCGCCTAATGACACCAACGGGTATTGCGGAGCAGATACTAAATATGGGAGCCCTTGGCTACCGAGCGCCAGAACTCGCCTCTGCAGCCAAACCAATTCCCTCATTCAAGGCCGATGTTTATGCTTTTGGAGTGATCCTGATGGAGTTGTTAACCAGAAGAAGTGCTGGTGATATCATTTCGGGTCAGTCGGGTGCAGTTGATCTTACGGATTGGGTTCGGCTTTGTGATCAAGAAGGACGAGGAATGGACTGCATTGACAGAGACATTGCCGCTGGGGAAGAACCCTCCAAAGCGATGGATCAAGTGCTTGCAATGTCACTCAGGTGTATTCTCCCTGTAAATGAGAGGCCTAACATCAGACAAGTTTTTGATGATCTCTGTTCTATATCTGTTTGAAATTTTTTGTACATGCGTCTAGGAATTAGTTTTTTGTTCCTTGACCCATGTTTTCTTTCTTATTTTTTCGTTGTTCTTTTTTCGGTCCTTTTGATTTGGGGCTAATTATCACATTTTTTTCCCTTGAAAATTTCATTGTAAAGAAACAACAGATTATTTGACATTGTTCTTGAGTTTGGTCTTAAATTGAAAAGAATTGCCCTTTTTTTTCTCTCTCGAAAACTTTCCCTTCTTTTAACAGCAGGCGTAGTTGAAAAAAATGGATCTCCCCTATTTCACTTGTAATTCAACGGTTAATTTCAAATTGTGATAATAACAGTAAATGATTTTTTTAAAAGTACTTCCGAAATGAAAGACTATAACTTTAAAATTAGACAAATTGTTTTGTTTTAGTAATAAATTTGAATTTATCGAGTTTATCAGTGATAAACTCGAGGAATTTATTAGTCAAACTTAGTTTATCATTGATAAACTCAAGTTTATCGAGTTTAATTATGACAATCTTCTTGAGTTTATCAGTTAAATTTAGTTTATCATTAATAAACGGTCTTTTGTCTAATTTTAAAAAGTTATAGTCATGTATTTTAAAGAGGCTGTAGAAAAGACCACCCAACTCAATTGTCCACTCAAGTTTGACCCCTTAACGATAAAATTTGTCTTATTTAGCTCTTACACAAAACTCTATTTAAGTTCTTAATAATTTGCAACTTCAAAACTTTTGTCACTTGAGCATAGATTTATTTTAATTTATTTTATTTAATAATTTTATTCGTAAGAATTACATGATTGCGTGAATAAGATTCATATTATGAATTTAAATTTTATTCGTAAGAACTACGTGATTGTGTGTAAAAGGTTCATATTATGAATTTTAAAAAATAAACTTTAAATTTTAAAAAAGTACAAATTCTTGCGTGCTCCAATCTTGTCAGCTCCTTTTTATGCAATTTTTGTGCTGCCATTGTCTTCTTATATATCATCTTATATCAACTAGTTAAGTGACTCGTACATCATCAATGACGTTGAAAAATTAATAAAACTATCAAAGTTAATTTATGAACTAAAAAACATAATATAAGGTGATACAACATCTTAATATGACACAAAGTCAAACACCGTCTTGCATAAAAATTATCCAACGCACTACTATACAATATACCAAACACACCTTTGTGTTAGTGTCAAACTTTCAGACTTATTTAGGTATACTTGACCCTAAATATTCCCGTGTTTTAATCAAGAGGCGGGAGTTTCAACTTGTATTTTGGAAAAAAAAAAAAAAAAAAATCAGTTCCCTCTTTGTTTTACAAATTACATAAAATCTTTCCGCCGAACATGTACTTGTTGACTATGTATACCCTCAAAACTTTGAAAAATCTTCACAATTAATATTAGAGCTATCTCACTCGAGAAAAACATACGTGGACGAGGATAAATTTTTCATGCTTGTCTTACGAGGACTTCGAGTTCATTTTGGTTGCATTAAGAATTGCTAGAAAAAGTTCCCTCACTTCGACACACGTCGATTCAATAATTGGCAGCTTGAGTTGCTAGATTTTTGTATCACGTATTTTGATGTTATTAAAAAATTATACTTGCATTTTAACTTGTAAAATTCAATTTTGATAAGTGAAATCTCGAAAATATATTTAATAAAAAATCAATTCAGTTTAGTTACAAGGATAAAAGTAACATATCACAGATTACAGACAGCTGACTAAGTAGCGATATAGATTAAGCATAGATTGATAAATATTAACGTATGAAAGTGCAATGGTTCAAAATTCAAAGAAATAGCTTTTTTATGACCTCAAAATAGAGGTATAAAAATGTAAATATCCCAGAAGAAAGATAGCAGCGTTCATGCCTTGCCTTTAGCTACTAGTATAAAAGCAATCAATATTAAGGATGAAGAGTTCAAGCGATGCAACAACGCAGAAAATCAATATGTTTTCATTATACTGGAGAATAGCATGGAAACTGCTCATTTCCTTCCCACGTTTCCTTCACTAGTGAGGGCTTCAGGAAGAATAAGACCTCAATTTAGAATCTAATCTAATTTTTCATGTACATTACAGCGATAGTATTTGTTTTCTTCTCCAATGTAGCATGCAACATTTTTTCCTACACAAATTCATAGTGTTGTTACATTCCTCTTTCTTTTCTTCCTTCCCTTTCTTTCTTTTGGGACTCTTCATCGTATGACCTCTTCAATTAAACATGAATATTTTATTTTCCAACCATGATAAAGAGGTTTCGTTGCCTCAAACCGAATTTACAGAAAAAGCTACCAGCCACAGCATGAATCCTTGAGAATGCTCTAAATACCAGCAAATACAGGAGAATCTTTGCCTGCAAATGAGGAAAAACACCCAAGTTCACACAATCTTAGCTCTACGTAATTTCACATACAATTTCACAAACCAAAAGGAGCATACAAGAACCAAGACATGAAGTTATTCTTCGAAGTACTGAAAAATTTTGGATGATTGGTCATCCTATTAAAATGATGAAGCACGAGCAAGATGTAGGATCTTGCACAGCTTGGCCAAACGAACATGAAATTTAGATGTTATGGATTAGCTAAAACTCCTATTAACCCCAAAGACAATATTGATCTACCAGTATTCCCCATTGATCCTTATTAACCATCCATTGGTCTTCTTCCTGAAAGGTACTACAGTCAACCTCACACTCCCCATAAACAAACAAACCCTTCACGCAGTAAATATAACACTGGTTCACATACTAAAGATACTTCCTCGGAAGGACCTGTAGGTCTATATGTATATGCATGTGTCTTCCCACAGACATCTGCCATTATGGGTTCTATACAGAATCAACAAAGACTAGGTCTCGAAAGAAAATAACAAAGGAGCACATATCTCGGGCTATGAAAAACTTCAGAAAATATAAGTCTCTTTATTATCTGATTTAAATACTTGATTACTTCTTTCTTATTCTTTTTCTTTCCCCAACAAAAAAAATTCTTCGTTCTTGGAATTTGCACTCTCATAACTCAAGTTGTATAATTCCCAAAGAAAACGGGTTAGCACAAAAAGGAAGCAAAAGCTTGGCTTGCATATAAAAATACGAGAGGATAGAAATTTTTCCATAACACTGCGCTTTCCTGTAAGTAAAAGATTTACTCCCACCTGCAAGCCAGTGATGTAAGAAGATGTTTACCTTCAAATGAAATGGCTAGCGATCAGAAGTTGTGGCTTCTCTTTCTCTTCTTCAACCTCCGCTGAAGCTTCAGCCTTCATTTCTTGAATCCTTTTATCCCATATATCATCTATTAGCTTCCAGGTTTCATCATTGACAGTTTGGGTCTGTAAACAGCGAGAGAAGGAAAAGAAGCAAACAAGAAGTTAATATTGATAAATTGACAAAAGACAATAGCATGCAGAGACCTAGTAGAATAGATTCCCACATACCTCCATAGGGCGGGGTGTGCCAAAAGTTGAAAATCCAACACTGCCAGGTGCAAATGTAACCCTACCAGGAAGTGAGATTCCATGTATTCCCCACCTTCCTGCATATATAAGGGCTCCATACTCATCTACCGGACTCACAGCAGGCTGAACGGTGAACAAAAATAAACGACAAGACTTTACAGATGTGCTCATCAACATAGATACTGATGAAACAAATGTTATGTAACTGGAAGGAGAAACAAAAGGATTTCGCAAATAGCTTTGGAGTTGGAAAGCTAAATTAATGAGCTGTCTCAAAAAATGCAGCCGCTGATAGACAACCCAGTGGAAGGCAAGAATAGCATAACCATATGACATGCCAATTGCAACTTGTTTACACTAATAATTAAAGTTGGGCAAAGAACTGTCATAAGCAATACCATCAAGTTAAAGAACAACCTGAGGTATTCTAGGAGCCCCCTTATATATATCCCAAATTTCCTCAGCTTTAATTTCTTCCTTCTCAAGTAAAATGTCTGCGTAACAAAAAGAAAACAGCCTGCCATTAACACAACAATTGTATGTTTTCCATTGAAGAAGAACCTGGAAACTAAACGCTAGTCTAGTGTAACCCCAACTAAAGTGATACGATTTCAATCAACACCTTGTGCCGGTATTGCTATATTCTTCACACAAATTATGTGAAAAGAAAAGTAAAAACCTGTAATTCTCTCTACAGCCAAGTGGCATTCCCTCAACACAGACGAGCACTTCTCAACGGAATAACGCATATATTCATCCCTAAGTGCTTCAATCTTCGCTGCAAGCTGCAGCAATTCATTAGAAGATGTCAGTCCTACATGCGAAAAACTTTTAAAGAAGAAAAGCATTTAAAAAAAAAAAAAAAAAAAACTACTATGTACAAACATTACGGACAAATTCAATGTTTCACTCAAGCATACATTAGGCACAAGATCACTCTGATTCCTGTAGTAAGCTTTCCCAAAAGCAGTCATTCCAGTTTGCAAAATTAAAAAGTCTGCCAGCCGTGAAGCTTCTAATGTGGCCTTTGATGAGATCCAACATAGATTGTCAACCCCAAACATCTCCTCCTCAATAACTTTTGCTGAAAATGGTATCAATCGATTAGCTATTAGCGTATTATTATTTTCTAATTATTGTTGTAGTTTTTGATGGAATAATTGTTGTAGTTGTTCATAAATATCAGTTGATATAAAATCATCGAAACACCTGGAGCTATTAGGATTACAATCATAGCTCAACAGCCAAGAAATCATGCATCATGCACCATCCAGAATAAAATAAAAGACCCACATAATCAGGGTGACTAAAATAATTCAAACTCGTTCCCAGTTCTGTACATATCTTAAACCCTAAACCTATGGCAGTATAGTCCTCATTGTGGGAGTGTAATCTTAAGCACAAAGCAACCGATCCTTCCCTAAGACGGGAACAAAGCAACTGACAATTGAGCTAGTAATGTTGAGAAGTCTGTCCATGAACAAATATCCAATTAAAGCCCAAACTTCTAGTTAAATTGTAACAAAATAAATATATGTAAATATATATTTTGATGATATCTCATCCTCTTTTCCTTATAATTGATTGAACATCAATGAAGAGGTTTTTTTTTTGTCTTATCAAAAAATGTATATACATGTATATAAATCAAAGAAAAAGAGATATATCCATTTAAGTCCAAACTTCTTATAAGCAGAAGGCCACAGTAGGACATCCCACTGTTTCACTAAGGAACAAAGATTCTTATTTTCTCATTTTTGAAGTTTCCGAACAAAGATTTTTATTTGCTCATTTTTGAAGAGGCGGGAGGGAGGGGGGGAGTCTTCATAACTTCACATTAAGATTTTAATAACTATCATATCAAGGTCACTTTCCCCATCAAACTAACTGTTAGCATGTCTAATTCAGTCTTTTTATTGTTATTTTATTTTTCAGTTAGTTGGTTAGAAGATAAGCAGGTATAACCAATCCTAGATTCCTGATATATAGGTTAGTTAGATGAGGTCTATTCCTATCTGTCGAGGAAGCAAAATAAAAGACAGAGGCTAGACTTTGTGTTTTTAGTTCTTTCCGAGTTCAATAAAAGAAGTGCAGTGCAATTGAATGGACTCTCTCTCCTAGTTTGTTCTTCATGGTATCAGAGCGAATTTAGAGTTGAGAGAGACAATGATCAAAATGGCTGTAGTAGGAGCAAGAGGAGTTGAGGGTTCCGAAGTGACCTCTGGCACTTCGTAACCAGCCTCCACAATTGTTCCCACTGCAATTCCGGAAAACTCAAATCATACTTCTCTCCAAATCACCACTCATAAGTTAAATGGGACAAACTTCTTAAAATGGTCCCGTTTTATTTTAATGGTGGTTCAAGGGAAAGGTAAATTAGGAAATTTGGATGGCTCAATCCAACAACCAAGTCACGATGATCCTTCTCATCCGAATTGGCAGGCTCAAAACTCAATGGTGATGGCATGGTTGATTCACTCAATGGAGGACCACATCGTAGACACCTACATACTCTATCCTACTGCAAAACGAATTTGGGATGCTGTGACACTTGCCCACTCAGACTTGGAAAATTCTTCTCAAATGTTTGAACTCAGAAATAAGGCTAAAAATCTAAGACAAGGAGAGAACAACGTCACTCAATACTACAACGACCTGACTAAACTCTAGCAAGAATTGGACCTCTTTGCTACTCCATCTTGGAAGAATCCTGAGATGCAATTATTTACAGAAAAATGGTGGAATGCGACAGGATCTACGACTTCCTAGCCGGGCTAAACAAAGAGTTGGATGACGCTCGTGGGCGTCTCCTGGGAATTAACCATTACCTCAAATAGAGGAGATCTTTGCTGAGGTACGAAGAGAGGAGAGTTGATGCTGAGTAATGCTCGGTGGGTCCAACATTCCCATATTGGAGAACTCGGGACTGGTGACTAGAAGTGTGGGAGCACAGAGCGATCGCGATGGAAATAAAGGCAATGACTCAAAAGGATACAAGAAGTGGTGTAAGCACTATATCACAAGCCCTACCATACCAAGGAGACGTGCTGGAGAATACATGGCAGACCAGCAAATTGGACTCCTAACCAATCCCGTAATCGTGAGGGGAAAGGACTTCAAGTTGCCGTTGAGACTAATTAAGAAAAACAACCAGAAACCACAGGTCTTTTTTCAAAAGAACAACTAGAACAACTCAGACAAATGTTATCTATCTCTCAGCCCTCATCCACGTCACTTATGGCACAAAAAGGTACCAATCTAACCGCATTTGGTGGCCTAACAGAAAAAGGTGAGCCTTGGATTATAGACTCAAGAGCCACGGATCATATGACAGGGTGTGAGAAGATATTTACTTCCTATGTTCCTAGCCCCAATAATCATAGAGTCAAGGTTGCTAATGGGTCGTTTTCTGTTGTTGCGGGACCAGGATGGGTCGTTTTCTGTTGTTGCGGGAATAGGAACTGTTAATCTAAACTCTAAATTTACTCTTAAAAACGTTCTCCGTGTGCCTGGCCTCTCTTGTAATCTGTTGTCAATTAGCAAAATTACTAAAGATTTACACTGTGTACTTAATTTTTTTCCCTCAATGTGTGTTTTCCAGGATCAAATCTCGGGGAGGAGGATTGGCAATGCTAAAGAGATTGAAGGACTATACTATTTCGAGGATAATGCGTCTGTGAGCGGGCATGTTCAACAGACTGTAGGAAATCTCTCTTTGTCTAGAAGACAAAAAAAAAATGTTTCTACATTGTAGGCTAGGGCATCCGAGCTTTGTTTATTTGAGACATTTATTTCCTATGTTATTTTATAAAGATGATTTAGTCTAGTGTGAAATTTGCCAATTAGCAAAACACAAACGTGTTCCTTTTCCTCCTCACCCTCATCATGCTTCCAAGCCTTTTGTGTTAGTTCACAGTGATATTTGGAGTCCATCACGTGTCTCAAGTGTTACCAATAAAAGATGGTTTATTACTCTTACGGATGACCACACTCGTGTTTGTTGGGTGTATCTTTTAAAAGAAAAATCTAAAGCAGAAAGTGTGTTCCAAACTTTTTATACAATGATCAAAACCCAATAAAATGAAAATATTAAAATACACCGTACCGATAATGGTACAGAATATTTTAATTCCATTCTTGGGAATTTTCTTATAAAAAATGAAATTATACATCACAGTTCTTGCGCGAATACACCACAGCAAAATGGTGTTTTTGACATAAAAAATCACCATCATTTAGAGGTAGCACGTTCTTTATTGTTCACAACAAATGTCCCTAAGCATTTTTGGGGGATGCAATTTTAACGGCTTGTTACTTGATCAATCGGATAACATCTCGCGTTTTAAAATTCCAAACTCCCTTAGATTGCCTTTCAAGATCTTATCCTGACTCACGGTTCCTTTCAAACTTGGACTTAAAAATATTTGGGTGCACAGCTTTTGTTCACAATCTTGACCCGATTTGCACTAAACTTGATCCTCATTCCCATAAGTGTATATTTCTCGGTTATTCATCAACTCAAAAAGGATATCGTTGTTACTCTCTAGATAAACAAAAGTACTTTGTCTCTAGAGATGTCACATTCTTTGAATCTCAACCTCTTTTTAGTAAAAATTCAACTCAGGGGGAGACCTTCCATGATTTCCTCTCTGAATCAGGAACCAAATCTTCACCAAATCTTTGGGAATATTTTTGGAATTCTTCCCCTGATTCTCTCCCATCCGTTTCCCTCCAAGTTTCGGGAAATCTTATCTCTCCACAACTCGATTCTGTCAATCCACCCTTGACTGATCCCGCAAACCCGATACTTCCTGCCACATCATTCCCTACACTTCCAAATCTCACCAATCCGGCCGTTCTGTTTTTGATAATTCAAAAACTGCTTTTATCCCAACCAAATCTCACTTGAATTCTAAGCCTAGTTTTCAGAATAGTCAAACAACAAGGGGAGATAGATTACGGCCGTTTGACATTACCTACTCATGGAGGCAGCGTCCAACAAATAAAAAGGGACCTAATATCTCTCGTAAAGACAGCCAAGAATCCAATCCGAAATCTGGTCTGGAACCAAATATCTCTCACCCAAGTGATGATCAGTGCAATCACCAGAACCATATATTCCTCATAAACCTAATCCAGGTATCTCCAATAAACCTGATTTAGAATTTACAGATCCAATTGCAATCAGAAAGGGGGTTTGGTCCTGTACAAAAACATCCATTATCAAATTTTGTCACCTACTCTCATCTATCAAGACCTATTCAGACGCTTGTGTCTAGCCTTCCAAGTGAAGAAATTCCAAAGAATATATAGGAGGCATGGGAGAATCCTAAATGGAGAAAAGCTATCAAAGAGGAGATTGAAGCCCTTGAAAAAAATGGAACGTGGGAGATCGTGAAGAAGCCAGAACAGAAGGTCCCTGTGGGCTGCAAATGGGTCTTCTCCATCAAGTATAGGGCGGACGGATTAATTGAAAGGTATAAGACGCGATTAGTTGCAAAGGTTTACACTCAGACGTATGGAATCGACTATCAAGAAACCTTTGCACCAATGGCAAAGCTGAATACAATACGAGTGTTACTATCCCTTGCTACAAACCTAGACTAGCAACTGCAACAGTTGGACGGAAAGAACGCCTTCTTAAACGGAGACTTGGAAGAAGAGGTCTATATGGAGTTGCCCCCAGGATTCAATAAGAAAGGAGAAAATGGGACGGTTTGCTAGCTGAAGAAATCCTTGTATGGCTTAAAGCAATTTCCAAGAGCCTGGTTTGATCAATTTACTAAGGTAATTTGAAGTCACAAGTATAAACAAGCTCAAGCAGATCATACCTTGTTCTACAAACATCAAGATGGTAAGACCACCATACTCATCATTTATGTTGGCGACGTAATATTAACAAGGAATGACACAGTGGAGATGGAAAACTTGAAGAAAAAACTTGCAGCCGAATTCGAGATGAAGAACCTTGGGAACTTGAGGTATTTTCTAGGCATGGAAGTAGCAAGAAACAAGTCTAGAATCTCTGTATTACAACAGAAGTATGTTTTGGACCTCTTGAATGAAACTGGGATGTTGGGGTGTAAACCAATGGAAACCCCGGTGGAAGCAAATTTGAAACTCGATATTAAGGCAACAGATAGTCGATGGATCAAGGAAGATATCAATGGTTAGTGGGAAGACTAATTTATCTTTAACATACAAGGCTCGACATTGCCTTCGCCGTAAGCCGCGTAAGTCAATTCATTCAATGTCCAACAGAAGCACACATGGAGGTGGTCTATAGAATGTTGAGATACTTGAAAGGTACACCTGGTCGTAGTCTATTCTTTGGCAAATATGAGGAAAGAGGTGTGGAAGTATATACGGATGTTGATTGCGCAGGAGCTGTGGAGGATAGAAGGTCAACCTCAAGATATAGTATATTTGTCTGGGGGAATTTGGTAACTTGGAGGAGTAAGAAACAATCAATGGTTGCACGAAGTTGTAATGACCTTAATAAAACCTAATATTTAATTAAGTTTAATTAATGAATTTACTTTAAAAAAAATATGATTTTTGTAAAAGTTGTAATTTTTGTACAAATTACGATAAAATATGAATAAACGGCATTAATTGCATATTTTATGGCAAATGTGATGAAATATTGGGTATGGTAGAATACAGATTTTATGAATTAAAATACTTAAAAATTTGTGAATAATACCCATAAAATGAATTTTATATCACAATTAATTGTAAAATTGTGGTATAAACGAATGAATGATTAGAATGTAAATAGGACACGGAGGTTGTCCAAACCCTAACCTGGGGTAGGAAGGAGGCCAAAGCAGTATAAGAATACTACTAAGTGAAAACGCAGATATGGAAAAAGTTATGATTGGCCTCTAAAATTGAACGAAAAGTAAGCTAAATATTTTTATACAGTCTAAGGGTAGAAAATACACTGATTTGACAACGACAGTATAAAAAAATACTGCGTGACAAAAAATTACAAAGTGTAAATTTTTAGCTCCAATAAGTGGACACTTTTTAGTTTGCTATTGGGCCACCAAGCCTTAAAAGGTGGCCCAATCATGTGATGACAACTAGAGGTATACTCATGGGTTACCATGAGTAACCAAAAAGAAAAAGCAAGCATTTAATGCATGCTTATCACAACATTTCTTCTTCTTCCTCCCCAAGAACTCACGGCAGCCATTGTAGAGACCTTTAAGAAATTTTTCTCAACCTCAAACTTTGCAAAAAAAGCCCCAAAACAATTTTTAGAAGCAAGCTCAAGGATTTTTACAAAATTTAAGGTAAAATTCTAAACTTTTTAATGAATTGAAGGGGTTTTTCATTGGTTAAAAAGGGAATATTAACCCATGCTATTTTTGCATAAAAAGGGAGTTTAGAAGGCAGATCAAAAGGGATTTCAAGGTTAAAAATCAAAAGGAGGTTATTTTGATAAGTTTTGAGTTTTAAAGTTTTGAAATTTAATGAATTTTGTATGGATTTTTATTCTCTCAAACCCATATGAGTTTTTGAGCTTATGTTTGATGGAATTTCATGGGAAGGTGATGAATGGCATGTTTTACTTGTGAAATTTTAATTTATGGTACAAAATGGTAGTTTTTGCATCAAATGTATTTTTGCAATTTTAAGATTAAATTTTGTAAAAATGAGGTTTGAGCATGAGAATGACCTGAGTTAGGCATGGAATGGTCTCTACAGGGGTAGATTTGAAATTTTGAAAAAGATTTTGACAAAAACGTCCTAAGGACTAAATTAAAAGAAAACTTCTTTTCTCGGCAAAATTAGAAAATGGCTGAAAACACCCCTGCACAGTGAGATTTTGAGAAAAGTTAAAACATGAAAGTTATAGATCTCGACGAAACTGTTAGGCATCGCAAATGGTTGGTCGAAAAACTCAACCGTTTGTGAGTTTTGAATTTTCAAGAAATTGTTAAAAGTGAAAAAGTGTTAAAGTGGCAAAAACGTCATTTTTCAAAATGATTGAGGTATGGTACTTGAAGCAAAAATGTTTCTTATAAAAAATATGAAATTTTGGTGTAAAGAGAAAAATTTTAGCCTCGAGAGACAAAATTGTCAAAATTTTTGGTTTACGGGCTAGAGTGTAAAGTTTTATGAAAAAGGGACACAAATGTAAAATAAGTGATACGAGCCACTAGGACATTATTCTTAACTTAATATGTGACCGTTTTTGCTAAAATAACGGATCGAGCTCGGATCAGTCAGCAGGGCCATAGAAGGCAAAATCGTCATTTCTGTCCGAATAACCCGAATAGTTCTAAAAAGGTCACAGATAGGAAAAGAAAGTGATTAGAAAGATTCAAACCCTTCGTAAGTGACGATAGGATAGAATTAGATAGAAATAAAGAAACCAGTATTTGCAGAGTTGTGTATAGTTATACAACTCGAAAAATTAAATAACGAACATTTTGTAATGAAACGTATTATAATTGACTAATAGTTTTGTAATTGGCCAACAGGATCCTAAGAGTCTAGGAGAAAGGCGACTAAAATTGGTTTTGCAGTGCTCTAAAGCAAGTAAGTACCATTCTCACCTACAGTATGAAATTATAGGTGTAGAATACGTGTATACGTATATTAGGGTATATATTACGATATAAATTTGTATGTTGCTATGAAATGAATATCTAGAGGTATAGAATCGATATCTACGTATATAACATGTTACGTATTGTTATGTATCTTATACTGTGCACCTGTGTGTACAATAACGAATACATGAATGTATACGAAGTAGATACTTGTGTGTACTCTACCATGCATACGAACTTATGTACCATAGATAACATGTGATTATCATTTCATGCTTGGCATGACAACCATACTAAATGGATTGGTAACTATGTCACCAGAAGTTAAGAACAGTGTCGTACCGACTCCCGAAGTAAGAGAGAGTTTAACGGATAAAATATGGTCACGATATTATGTAGACCTAAATGATATTGCGCAATGATACAAACACTTGGGCCCTAATGAAAGATAAGAAATGATGAAGATAAGGAAAGTTCATAAGAAAGCATAATTGGATCATGCATTCATTTGATTGTCCATGTGGGATTTATGAGACTTACTGAGCGTTAACTCATTAAGTATTTCATGTTGTAGGTATTCCGACAAGAAGGTTAGAATAAATCCTAATGATGAGCTGGCGGACGGGTGATGTTTGCAGGTCGGATATGGAGCCCGCTACTGTATGTTTCCACTGTATATATGTATTAAGTTGTTTTAAAAAGAAATGTTTTACAAGAGAAATATTGTAAAAGAAGGAATGTTTATGTAAATATAAGTATGTGAAAGTATTAGGGAAGTTACCAAGAATTATTGCAAAATAAATCATTTATTTCAGTTTAAAAAAAAAAAATTTCCTAAATTTTTGCCCCTAAGTAAGTAAGAAAGAATTTTTATCACAGCCCGAAAAGGCGGGTTGTGACAGTTGGTATCAGAGCGAAAATCTTGCCATCCCATTACACACCGTCATCTGCTCCATTGCCATGGCTCAAGTAAGATAGTTTTATTTTAAGCATGAGAATATTCAGTAATGTCAAGTACAGTATTGATATATGAATTATGATAATAAATATAGTATATGGCGGAGCCGCATCACAACCTCGACATAGAGGCTAATCGAAGAGCAAGTATAGCTTTTCAGGACGCGATGCCGCCGTGTTACTATGGGAGTCGGCAGCCTATGGTGCTAACCGAATGGCTTCATGCGGTTGAGGTGATCGTTGATGCTTGCCATACGCCGCCGCATCTCCAAGTCCTGTTAGCTTCAAGATTGTTGTTTAGGGAAGCACTAGCATGGTGACTAAGGATTGTACCTGACGAGTGACCAAGGGATTGGCAGGGTTTTAGAGGACAGATTCTAACCGAGTTCGCGCCTCTACCACTAGTAGATGCCATACAAGTCCAAATGATTCCGATGCTGTGGGCAGCTTGGCGACATAGGTTGTACTTACGAGTGGAACCAGTCTAGGGAAGATATGTAGGTGAACCGGTAGATCACTACATTCTGAGGTTTCGTCGAACTATGATGCCATTGATACCCCCAGAAATACCCTTACGGCGCATCTGCAATCTTGTGTGGAGAGATCTACCCAATGCAATTCAACAACAGATACAGTATCCGGGGAACTTTGTTAGCGTCCACGACTTCCTTATGGCAGTGTTACATGCAGCGTAGAATGTGGTCGCATCTCTAGAAGATCCCCCAACGAATATGGAAGACGATGACAATGATGATGATGGTGATGGTGACGGTGATGACATGGATGAAGAGCCTAAGTTTATTCCCGAAGTCATAATTACAACTGATGGATTGACGGACCCATTAGAGGCCGACGACTGGCTTACTGGTATCGAAAGAATACTGAAATTTATGGGGCTTAGTGACTATGAAAAAGTCCTATGCACTTCGTTCTCCCTCGCGAAAGACGCCAGAAGATGGTGGGAGTCGGTAGAACGCAGAAGAAATGTTGATGAGATGACATGGTTGGATTTTGTAGAAGAATTCGTCAGGGCCTACTTTAACGTGAAAACCATGGCGGCCCAACAAGAAAAATTTAATAATTTCAAGCAAAGTAACCTGTTCGTAGCTGATGTTGTAAAGAGGTTTAATCAGCTAGCACGATTTTGTCCCGAGTTAATACCTACTGATCGGGAACGAATCAGGCGATTGATGAGAATGTTCAGAATCGACATTGCCCTTGTAGTTAATAATGGAGGGCAAGCTCCCAAAGATGTAAAAGATTGCATTGAACGGGCGGCTAAAGCTGAGTTCAGAATTGCCCATGACAAAGAGGAAAGAGCAAGAATTTTCAAAGCTCAGAAGGAAGAGAGAGCTTTAGCTAAGCAAAGTCAAGTGGTCCAGGTGAAAGGACAAAGGAGTGTCTCAATTCTAGAGCCGTCCTAGAACCTTCCAGTGGGACGCAGCCGTAATGTTAACATTAAAAGGAAATGGAATGTGAGCAGTCCAAGGAATCCAAAGGGTCAACCCTAGAAGAGGATTAACGATGGAGGAAACAACAAACCCTTGTGCAGTCAATGTGGGAAAAGACATGCAGGGGAGTGCAAAGCCGGCACAAACAAGTGCTATATCTGCGGAAAGGAAGGGCATTACGCCAGAAATTGTTTTTCTAATCCTCAAGGTCAGAACAGTCAGGCACAACAAAGGCCTCAAGAAAATCAGTTGCATGCGGTCCAAGTTCGGGCGCAGCTTAAAGGCCCTAATGTCAGTCAAGGGCGATTAAAAGCTCCAGAACCAAGCGGGCGAATCTATGCCTACATGAAGAAGGAAGAGAATGCGGGAACCTCATCGGTGATGACAGGTCAGTTTTTTGTTGCCAACACTGATACATATGTTTTGTTTGATTCTGGAGCAACACATTCGTTTGCATCATTTAAGTTTGCGAAACGAATAGGAATTGAAGGAGATAAGATAAAGCAAACTTTTAAAGTTGCACAACCCTCTGGGGAGATATTAAATGCTGATTATTGGTTACGTCATGTACCGATAATCATTTGTGGAAGAGAATTGTAAATTGATTTAATAATAATCGATATATAAGATTACGATGTCATCCTAGGAATGGATTTCCTAGGAAAATACACGGCTAAGATTAATTGTCGATACCACAAGGTTACGTTTCGACCTTCTAGAAGTGAAAAGTTCATATACTCCGGAAAGAATCCCAAAGCTCCTAAAGCGATGATTTCAGTATTGAAAGCAAGGAAGATGTTGGAAAGCGGATGCACCGGTTACTTGGTGAATTTGATAAGGAATAATCAAGAGGCTTAGTTAGGACCAAAGAAGGTCCCCATTGTAAAGGAATTCATTAATGTGTTTCTCGACGAGTTGCAAGGCTTGCCACTGAAACGGGAAATTTCATTTGAGATTGAATCGATGCCCGACACAGCCTCAATTTCGAAAGCGCCATATCGAATGGCTCTGGAGGAACTCAAGGAACTTCAGGCGCAATTAAAAGAATTATTGGACAAGAGGTTCATCCGACCAAATCATTCCCCATGGGGGCGCCTGTTCTATTTGTCAAAAAGAAAGATGGAACGTTACGTATGTGTATTGATTACCGGGAACTGAACAAGGTAGCGATCAAGAACAAGTATCCACTCCCAAGGATCGACGATTTGTTTGATCAACTGAAAGGAGTGTCCGTGTTCTCAAAGATTGATCTACGCTCGGGATATTATCAACTCCGAGTTAAAGAAGAAGATATACCGAAGACGGCGTTCCGAACACGTTATCGGCATTATGAGTTCTGCGTCATGCCCTTTGGACTGACCAATGCTCCGGCAGCTTTCATGGATCTCATGAACCGGATTTTCAAGAAATATCTCGACAAGTTCGTCATTGTTTTCATCGATGATATTCTCATATATTCAAGAACGCCAGAGGAACATGAGGAGCACTTGAGGATTACGTTGCAATTGTTGAGAGAGCATCAACTATGCGCCAAGTTCTTAAAATGTAAGTTTTGGTTGGAAAAGGTTCATTTCCTT
This sequence comes from Artocarpus hirsutus, assembly GCA_946598075.1. NCBI lineage: Eukaryota > Viridiplantae > Streptophyta > Magnoliopsida > Rosales > Moraceae > Artocarpus > Artocarpus hirsutus. The sequence goes on along the minus strand of CAMOHE010054224.1, from coordinate 27,177 downwards.
GGGCACCTGGTGACACGAGATGGAATATCGGTCAATCTTTCCAAAGTGGATGCGGTGAATAAGTGGCCTACACCGAAAAGCGTAACCGAAATTAGAAGTTTCCTCAGTTTAGCAGGCTACTATTGATGTTTTGTAGAAGAATTTTCCCGACTTGCAGCACCACTCACTACACTTACACGAAAAACAGCAAAGTATGAATGGACTAAGAAGTGTGAAGAAAGTTTCAAGGAGCTAAAAAGGCGACTTACAAGTGCACCAGTGCTGACAATACCTGATCCAGACTTGGAAAATTTTGTGATCTACAGCGATGCATCGAAAACGGGACTGGGAGCCGTATTGATGCAAAATGAAAAGGTGATTGCATACGCATCTCGACAATTAAAGGATCATGAAAGGAATTATCCGACGCATGACTTAGAGTTAGCAGCGGTCGTATTTGCGTTGAAGATATGGCGTCACTACCTGTATGGAGCTAAGTGCGAGATTTATACATACCATCAGAGTTTAAAGTATATCTTCACGTAGAAGGAACTCAACATGAGGCAACGAAGGTGGCTAGAATTAGTCAAAGACTACGACTGTGAAATCTTGTATCACCCGGGAAAGGCTAACCGAGTAGCCGATGCCCTTAGTCGTAGAACAATGTCTTCGCTTGCGATGATGCAATTAATGCCAAGACCTTTTCAGAAGGACTTAATGGAAGCAGGAATAAAGTTAGTCACTGGAGGATTAGCCAATTTATCTTTTCGACCCACTATCTTGGAGAACTTAAAGGAGCGACAAGAAACAGATATGTCGCTACTCAAGGCCAGGAATGAAGTTCTTGAGAACAAAGAAACAGAATTTAGCATCGGGAGGGATGGTATCCTCCGTTATAAAGGCAGAGTTTGCATTCCCAATGATGAAGGGTTAAAGAAGCAAGTATTAAAAGAAGCTCACGAAGCACCATATGTGGCTCATCCAAGAGTTACTAAGATGTACCACGATCTAAAGGAGCACTATTAGTGGCACAGAATGAAGAACGATGTCGTACAGTTTGTCGCCAAATGTCTTACGTTCCAAAAGGTGAAAGCCGAGCATCAACGGCCGACCGGTGAATTACAGAAGATTGAAATCCTAGAATAGAAATGGGACCACATAACTATAGATCTAGTGACAGGACTGCCCAATGAAAGGAGTGATTAGATTCAGTAAGAAAGGAAAGCTTGGCCCAAGATATATTGGACTATTTGAAATCATAGAACGGATAAGCAATGTAGCTTATAAGTTGGCCTTATCCTCTGATCTAGCATCAGTACACAACGTATTCCATATGTCCATGCTAAAAAAGTGTGTACCGGATCCTTCACATGTCCTACAGCCAGAGGAAATTGATGTGCAAGAGAACCTGTCCTATGAAGAGAAACCGGTTCAAATACTGGCACGAAGAAAAGGAGTTAAGGAACAAGAAGATACCTCTCGTCAAAGTCTTATGGCGCAACCAGCAAATAGAAGAGGCAACATGGGAACGAGAGGATGAAATGAGGAAAAGCTACCCCGAATTGTTTGATTTTCGAGGACGAAAATTCTTAAGAGGGGTAGATTGTAATGACCGAGAAAATTTCATTAATAAAACCTAATATTTAATTGGGTTTAATTAATGAATTTACTTTTAAAAAAATATGATTTTTGTAAAAGTTGTAATTTTTGAACAAATTACAATAAAATGTGAATAAACGGCATTGATTGCATGTTTTATGGCAAATGTGATGAAATGTTGGGTATGGTAGAATACAGATTTTATGAGTTGAATTACTTAAAAATTTATAAATAATACCCATAAAATGAATTTTATATCACAATTAATTGTAAAATTGTGGTATAAACGAATGGATGATTAAAATGTAAATAGGACACGGAGGTTGTCCAAACCCTAACCTAGTGTAGGAATGAGACCAGAGCTGTATAAGAATACTGCTAAGTGAAAACGTAGATACGAAAAAAGTTATGATTGACCTCTAAAATTGAACGAAAAGTAAGCTAAATATTTGTATACAGTCTAAGGGTAGAAAATACACTGATTTGACCACGACAGTATAAGAAAAATACTGCGTGACAAAAAATTACATAGTGTAAATTTTTAGCTCCACTAAGTGGACACTTTTTAGTTTGCTATTGGGCCACCAAGCCTTAAAAGGTGGCCCAATCATGTGACGACACCTAGAAATATACTCATGGGTTACCATGAGTAACCAAAAAGGAAAAACAAGCATTTAATGCATGCTTATCACAACATTTCTTCTTCTTCCTCCCCAAGAACTCACGGTAGCCATTGTAGAGACCTTCAAGAAACTTTTCTCAACCTTGAACTTTGCAAAAAAAGCCCCAAAACAATTTTTAAAAGCAAGCTCAAAGATTTTTACAAGATTTAAGGTAAAATTCTAAACTTTTTAATGAGTTTAAGGGGTTTTTCATGGGTTGAAAGGGGAATATTAACTCATGCTATTTTTGCATAAAAATGGAGTTTAGAAGGCAGATCAAAAGGGATTTCAAGGTTAGAAATCAAAAGGAGGCTATTTTGATAAGTTTTGAGTTTTAAAGTTTTGAAATTTAATGACTTTTATATGGATTTGTATTCTCTCAAACCCATATGAGTTTTTGAGCTTATGTTTGATGGAATTGCATGGGAAGGTGATGAATGGCATGTTTTAATTGTGAAATTTTGATTTATGGTGCAAAATGGTAGTTTTTGCATCAAATGATATTTTTGCAATTTTAAAGTTAAATTTTGTAAAAATGAGGTTTGAGCATGAGAATGACCTGAGTTAGGCATGGAATAGTCTCTGTAGGAGTAGATTTAAAATTTTGAAAAGGTTTTGACAAAAACGTCGTAAGGACTAAATTGAAAGAAAACTTCCTTTCTTGACAAAATTAGAAAATGGCCGAAAACACCCTTGTTCAATGAGATTTTAGGAAAAGTTAAAACATGAAAGTTGTAAATCTCGACAAAGTTGTTAGGCATCGCTGACGGTTCATCGAAAAACTCAACCGTTTATGAGTTTTTGAATTTTCAAGAAATTGTTAAAAGTGAAAAAGTGTTAAAATGGCAAAATTGTCATTTTTCAAAATGATTTGAGGTATGGTACTTCAAGCAAAAATGTTTCTTATGAAAAATAAGAAATTTTGGTATAAAGAGAAAAATTTTAGCCTCAAGGGACAAAATTGTCAATTTTTGATTTAGGAGCTAAACCGTAAAGTTTTATGAAAAAAGAGCACAAGTGTAAAATAAGTGATACGAGCCACTAGGACATTATTCTTAACTTAATATGTGACCGTTTTTGCTAAAATAACGGATCGAGCTCGGATCGGTCAGTAGGGCCATGGAGGGCAAAATCGTCATTTCTATCCAAATAACCCGAATAGCTCTAAAAATGTCACCATATAAGAAAAGAAAGTGATTAGAAAGATTCAAACCCTTCGTAAGTGACGATAGGGTAGAATTAAAAAGAAATAAAGAAACTAGTATTTGCAGAGTTGTATATAGTTATACAACTCGAAAAATTAAATAACAAACATTTTGTAATGAAACGTATTGTAATTGGCTAATAGTTTTGTAATTGGCCAACAGGATCCTAGGAGTCTAGGAGAAAAACAACTGAAGTTGGTTTTGTAATGCTCTAAAGCAAGCAAGTACCCTTCCCACCTACAGTATGAAATTGTAGGTGTAGAATACGTGTATACGTATATTATGGTATATATTACTATGTAAATTTGTATGTTGCTATGAAATGAATATCTAGAGGTATAGAATCGATACCTGTGTGTACACGATTAGAATACCTAAGTATACAACATGTTATGTATTGTTATGCACCTTATATTGTGTACCTGTGTGTACAATAACGAATACATGTATGTATACGAAGTAGATACTTGTGTATACTCTGCCATGCATACGAACTTATGTACTATAGATAACATGTGATTATCATTTCATGCCTGGCATGACAACCATACTAAATGGATTGGTAACTATTGCACCAGAAGTTAAAAAAAGTGTCGTACCGACTCCCGAAGTAAGGGAGAGTTTAAAGGATAAAATATGGTCACGATGTTACGTAGACCTAAATGATATTGCGCAATGATACGAACACTTGGGCCCTAATGAAAGATAAGAAATGATGAAGATAAGGAAAGTTCATGCATTCATTTGATTGTCCATGTGGGATTTATGAGACTTACTGGGCGTTAGCTCATTAAGTATTTCATGCTGTAGGTATTTCAACAAGAAGATGAGAATAAATCCTAATGATGAGCTGGCGGACGGGTGATGTTTGCAGGTCGGGTATGGAATCCGCTACTGTATGTTTCCGCGGGTTGTGACAGAAGTAGTGCCGAAGCTGAACTGAGATCAGTGGCACACGGGATCTGTGAGGTTCTTTGGCTGAAAATCTTACTGGAAGAGCTAAAAGTGGAAGTGAAGACTCCTCTGAAGATATATTGTGACAACAAGGCTACAAGCGATATCTCACACAACCCGGTTCAACATGATAGGACCAAACATGTGGAGGTAGGTAGACATTTTATTAAGGAGAAGATTGACGATGGAACAGTCTGCATGGTTTATATACCTACTACTGAATAGGTAGCTGATGTACTTACCAAAGGAGTTTCAAGACCCTTATTTGAAAAATTTATGGACAAGTTGGGCACGTTCAATTTGTACAGCCCAACATGAGGAGGAGTGTTAGCATGCCTAATTCAGTCTTTTTACTGTTATTTTATTTTTCAGTTAGTTGGTTAGAAGATAAGCAGGTATAACCAATCCTAGATTCTTGATATCTGGGTTAGTTAGATGAGATCTATTCCTATCTGCCGAGGAAGCAAGATAAAAGGCAGAGGCTAACCTTTGTATTTTTAGTTCTTTCCGAGTTTAATAAAAGAAGTGCAGTGTAATTGAATTGACTCGCTCCTCTAGTTTGTTCTTCACTAACTAATGATAAAAAAAGAAAAAAAAACTAAAACACACACACGCACGCACGCACTCACGCACAATGCCCCTGATACACACGAAAATATTTCAAAGCAACTCATGAGGTCAAATGATACAAGAAGAAGTACCAAAATACGAAACAATACAACGATAATGGAGAGGGAAAAGAGCCAATCTCCAGAAACCCAATTGTATTTCATTCAGATCCTGATGTTAGCAATATATTAATACTTACTTAAAAGTAAAAATTGCAAGTAAAAGAAAGCAAGAATGACCTGCTGACTGCTGAGCAAAGAGTTGCGCTGCAGTCAAGTATCATTTTGCCAACAATATATCTTCACGACCTTTTTTTTTTTTTTTTTAAAAAAAAAAAAGAAATTATCTTTGGAACTTACGAGCACATGCACGCACTATGGAGTTCACATAGTCTGATTTTCTGGAGAAGACCTTGCCCGGAGTTTCAGCATAAGACATATTTGGCTGACTACGAATTGCTTTTATATCAGTCTGCATAAGGCACAAAGGCAGACAAATTGCAATGTGTATAGGCGCAGAAAGAACTAGAAACACAAAATAATAAAGGAGCACCATGACCTGGGTAAAGGGACGGTAGGGATCCGGTAAATAGCAAGCAAGGACAGCAACAGCTGCTTCTCTGTATGCCAACCTCAGTTTTAGTTCCTCTGGAATTTCAGTACTATCTTCCTGACCTGTTTCAAAGGTACCTTTTTGCTGCAAAATTTATTAGAAAAGACAACGCAGAACTGATGATATCAGGCCACAAGTTAAGACAAAAAATTGTATAACTACAAAGTAAACTGTAAAATAAAAAAGGCATAATCTAGCTCAGCTATGGAGATGTGTGCCTGGAAGGCAATACTAACCCTTTTCAAAGCCTCTAGCAGTTCATCACGTCCAATGTAATCTAAATCCTTCCTTGCGGTCAAAATTCCAGCTTCATTTCTGTAATGATATTGAGAAACATAAGCCTCCATCTTTCTTGGATATAAAAACAAAGCACAAGTGTGGATTACACACTTACAGGACATTCTGAAGTTCAGCACCAGTAAAATCCTCGGTAAGCTCTGCAACTTCCTGAAGAAGTGCATCCTGCTCTTCCTTGGAACGAAACATTTTATTTCTAGCATGCACCTGTCATGCTCAAAAAGTCTCTGTTGTAAAGAAATACAAACTTGAGAATGGTCGAGTCGTATAAGGAAAAACAGAATTAAGCACTATACCTTTAAAATGGCCAATCTACCATCCTTAGATGGCAAACCAACTCTTATAATCTTGTCAAAACGACCCTTGCGCAGTAGAGCAGGGTCAAGAATATCCAGTCTATTTGTGGCACCTATTACCAGCACCTACCAAACTCAAGGTGAGCAGTCAAACAAACTTTCATTTAAAATAAAAAAAATAAAAAAATAAAAAAAGAAAAAAAGAAAAACAGAACAACCCTCTTTGATCCAAGAATGATTTAAAATGTACCTGTGACGTAGAAACTTTGAATCCATCCATCTCTGTCAATATCTGAAGTAGACCTTGTTCCCTTTCTGCACCACCCTATACAAAGAAGTCAGAAGCCATACTCATATCCACTTCTTTTTTGTCTGATAAAATCATACAAAACAAGAGCTAAGATAAGCTTAACATACAGTTTTAATGGTTCCACCATGCTCATTAGGCGATAAGCTTAACATACAGTTTTAATGGTTCCACCATGCTCATTAGGCAATAGGCGTCTCATAAAGTGTAACATATAAACTGAACCTAGAACCATGAAAGATTCCTCCTATATTTTACTTAGAAGGGAAATATAGAAAGAGGTGATGGCCATTCATTCTGCAATTTGTTTATGTTGTTCCAATCGCACGGTTGGGGGATGGAAAACATGGAATATGATTAGAGTAGAGAAATGGAAAACAAGAATTATTAAGTTGGATAGAGAGAAACAGTACAAATTAACTTACCCCACCAATATCAGGGCCCCCACGTTTGCTACCAATTGCATCTATCTCATCGATAAATATAATTGATGGTGCAAACGATCTAGCACTAGCAAAAAGATCCTTGACGCGAGAAGCAGCCACACCTACAAACATCTGGAGAAAAATTGATTTAGATATCTTCCTTTAAACTTTAATATCTCCACAAAACACAAAGAAAGAGAAGATAATATGTTAAGTCCTACAAGTGGCTGGTAGATACAAAAACTAACTACTACCTCCAAACCATTAAAAAAAAAAAAGAGAGAGAGAGAAAGAGAAAGAGCAAGAATATTGCAATCAAACGTTTGATGACTCAAGGTGGTCAGGATCAAAATTCTATACAACAACAACGATGCAAGATCCATAAATGAGGAAAAATGTAAGGTTCATGAAAAGTGCAGGCAAGGCAAAAAGCTAATCACAATTCTTCATTTTGATGTTAACACAGACACTGAATCTGACTGTATTTTAATCCATGAAATTTTTGTTTGAGAAATTCGGGGGTGACCTCTACAAAATCGGTTCCATTTGCTGCAAAGAAAGGGAGTCCTGCTTCACCAGCAATAGCTTTAGCTAGCAGTGTTTTACCAGTTCCAGGAGGTCCATGGAGAAGCACACCTTTTGGGCAATAAATCCCCTTGTCCTGAAATTCTACATCATTCTTTAGAATTCTTACGATCTCCTGCAGTTCTCTCTTTATGTATTCCTGACCAGCAAAGTCATCAAAGGTAACACCAGTGGATTCTTCCGCTGATATAATCTTTGCACTGGTGGAGAGCGGTAATAGAGAAGTTAGATCCAAGCACTATGTCTAATATAAAAACGAGTTCCACAATTTGTCCTCAAAATGGATACACAATATATTATGGTCCAAGTAAGAACGTTCACAAGAGCTACTAAAAGAACACAACATATATAACACACCCCACAAAAATTTAAGATTCAGTGGATATAAATTAAGAATAAACATAAAAAAATCTCAGTCCTATTTTCCTCCTCAATAACTTATAGAAAAGAATTAGAAGGAATGCAAAAGCAGAGAGAAACTGTGTGTGTGTGTATGTTAGCGGTAGTAACAAAATTAATACAATCAACTTAAAGGCATCTAGCAACCAAGGCGATGGAAATCACTCTCCAGCCTCCACTTACCGACTTTTGCCTAATGATCCAAGTGCCTGGTGCTTAAATGGTAGTGGCTGCCTTGTTTTTTTACTAGGAGTACCCAAATCACAGGGTATTAGCTTTGCATATATAGGTCTCATTAAGTTATCAATCCAGATGTATAACCCAATTGACAGGGCAAGCCGCATAGACCAAATGACAGCAGTTGCAACAGTAGAGTAGACCTCTGCAGGTACCGTGTCCACATTAAGAACATTGACATTCACTATTTGCTGGTGCAACTTCTGCCAAACATCGTTCCAGCTATCAATCGGCATACGGTCAACAATGTGACGCCGAAAAACAATTTCCTTCTTTGAATTTCCTTCAGATCCTCCTATTTTCTCATCTTTGTAGTAAGGTAGAATAACTGTGGACATGAGGAAATTAATTTTCCGCAATATATCTCAAGGCAATAGACATGACATCCAACTGAAGAGTCAGTTTTATTGAATCAGCTAGAATATATAGTTATCATTAGAGATTAAAGAGCGGAAGAAATTATCTACCTGATACTGTTTGACCATAATTTGAGTACTCTATAAACTGGACATTATTTGAGTTAAGAAGCCTCCAAAAATCACTAAAGTCAATCCTATGTGAGTTTTCAGGGTCCCACTCTGTTCCTTTTAACTTTCCACACATACTCAACAACACCCTACTCCAATAAGATGCCATCACAAGCTGCCTTTCTAACTGCGTATTTGCCTTCTTCTCAAGTTCTTCCAACTTACTGATTCGTTGTCTCTCTGCATCCTTCAATTTCTGAAATTTTTCAAATTCACAATTAATCTAAATGGCAATGAGATTTCAAATGAAGAAACCAGTAACATATTCTTTGTTTTACGTACACAAAATATAAAATTGGGAATGGATGAAAACAGAAGCTTAGTAAATAAAATCTAAAAACACAAACATTGACAATTGAAGGAAAGAATTCATCAAGAACGGATGCGGATAGGCTAAGATAGGCTAAGATGTGTGAAAGCCAAAAACAAATATTATCATCTTCTCTCTTTTTTTTTGTTTTTTTAATTACAGGAGTAACGCAAAATCCTGTTAACATCCACAAGTGTACAGTTTGCCACACAAAACCACAGTTCATCCACCTACTCCTTTATGGTTAGCAAGTCAAAGGTGAATCTATTAGTGTCAACGAAATCTTGAAAAAGCAGAACTCTTAAGTCAAGAACTACAAGGAAACAAACAAGTAATGATCAATAAAATACCATATTCTTCAGCTCTTCGATCAAATTGATAAAATATTTCTCACTTAATAAGTAATTCTACTTTTTCTTTACTCATTAAATCCTCTCAAGAACAACAATGCAGCTGAAAAAGAACCATTAGAGTAACTTTTTACCTCCCCAAACCTATCAAAAAAATAACAACTTAACACCATACACCACTTATTCCAATTCACCCTTCCTGGGGTTTCGATCATAACCTCTCTCTCACTCTCAATAAAGTAAGGTTATTTTTCCTAAAATCCAGGTTAGTAAAACTCTAGATAAATCTGAAAAGAGGAAATAACAGAGACTGTCAATTTTACGAGTGTGCTTCGAAGCACAAGCTGAGTTTCAAAATTTTAACTTCTACCATGCAAATCAAACTCATCTTCCACAAATGGCTTTATCAAGTCCACCTCTTAAGCTTGCACAATGGTAATAAGCCTCAGGCTTGAATTTACACCTTCCAAGTTCCAACTTGTTCATATAATGACCAGCAGTTTACATCACAATTCACAGATATTTGAAACAAATCTCCAATCGCCTCTCAAAGAGCATAATCTCACCTTTGTATTTTCTTTTGCAATCAAAACAATCATCATAGTTAAACCCTAAGCCCTATTTTAAAAGCTGAATTCCTTTTATTTCCTCCTCCATTTCATTATCAGCACATATTATGAAAAATAAAGTTCAATCTACAGGGAAAAAAAAAGATTTCCTCATTTTCCAGTAAACTATTATAAAGAGTAAAATAATTCTCAAACTTTTGCTCTTCCAACTTCTTAGCTATCAGGGATTACAACGAAAACAAAAACAACACTAACTCTTAATATTTATACCTTACAATTTTTTGGTCATCAGGCATTGCTAGTAAAACAGAAAGTAGTAACAATTCTAACTTTTTTCGCGTCCTTTTCTAGGATACTAGCCATTTTCGAAAATCTCCTTCCATTTCCCCATTATCACCGGACATTACTTAAAAATCAAAAAACAATAACAATTTTCTTCCAATTTCTGGATTACGAGACATTAATAATCTATTAAAACCAAAAGAAACGACCAAAAAAACCTCAAATATCTGAGCAGATTCAGCGTCTTCCTTCGAGTTTTCCAACACTGAAACGGAGTTCGAACTCGAAACGGAAGCACTACAAGCGAAAATTCCGGGGTTTCTTGGCCTAAGGATAGGAGAGGCACCATTGTAGGACTGATTTCTAGCTCTGAAAACACGCTTACGCCCTGTTCGAGAAAATGTCGCAGAAGAATTGAGCAAACGAAGAAGGGTTTTAGATGAGTTTAAGTGTCGAAATGGCATCGGTAGTTGAACCAAATCGTTTCTGTTGAAGACTTGGGAGTTCATTTTCCAACATGAAGGAGTTGACGACTAAACTCTGTCTCTGTGTTTGTGTTTGTTTGTGAATTTTCTTGCTCTTTTCCCTCAGTTTCCGGAGGAGGGAAAATGGGAGAAGTTTTGGCAAGAATTATCCAAGTGGGTTTTAGGAAGGAAAAAAAAGGAGAAATCTTGCGCTTTTGGTTCCACCGACGGGGTTTGGTCTGACGGCTAATAATTGTTGGAGTTGTAAAATGGGCGGGCAGGATATGAATATGGGGTGAGAAGGGCAACTTACAACCGTAGACCTTTTGTTACGCAGTTTGAGCTTGTACTTTAAACTTTTTGGCTTTATTTGACTATCTAGTTAGAACGAATAATTTTTATTGTTTTGAGTTATTACATGCAACAATAAAAAATAAAAATTGGCTATTAATTAAAGCTATCATATGGTGCCCTTAAATTCTCACATATAAATTTAGCTAATAATAATATATTTGTATTGCATTTTAATTATTAGTGAGTTGCCTAATTTTTTGTTTTGGTTAATTTGATTTCGTTATTTGGCGCAGTGTAAAGGCTTGATTTCTTCTACTAATAAGTTTGATGTGCTAGCTAAAGAAGTAGTCATAATAATAACTATGTAACATTTTGGAAATTTTTTTATATGCGTATTTGTTTTAATAAGTGTGTAAAAGATTCCATTATTACTATTTTATTAGTTACATCACTAAACATTATTCTGACGATGTATAAGGCGGTGCAATTGAATAGTGATCTTTTTCATTGATTGACACGCTGTATAATAATAGTTTTGGATGAGGCTTTCTTTTTCATCCAACAACTGAAGCTTTCCTCCCTAGATTAACTTTTTCCTTCCACTAATATTACCCAGCACCTTCATGGTTTTGTGGTAAACTAAAGAAATTCTATGATTTCTCCCACGATTGGCAACAACTCACTACAAGCGAGTTCCTTTTTTTTATTGATTTTATAAAAACTGTTCAATTATATGCATGGGCATGCTTACTTATAAACAAACTTTCTTTCTCGTATCTCTTTAAGAAAGTGACTTTGAATATCAAGGAAAGGACGCAATCCTCAATTAATTTGCCGAATAGAACTGATTTATGTATTCTTTCCATTTACACATGTAACTACTTTGTATATATATTCTTGCTGAATACAAGTAGTTTAAAGAATATAGAGTTAAGACTATAAAGAACAACACATAATTGTCCTCATAGCGTATGATGAATTATAGTTTATATTTTTGTTTTTTTTTATTTTTTTCTTGCTTACTGTAATTCATATAGTAGTACTAACTGGCAATTGGCGTTAATTAATTTCTATTCAGATCATAGTATCATATATGTATAATGAAGTATGTATACGTGACGACTACTTTCTGGCTTTATTGTTGTGTTGATTGCATTAGATAGCTAAATATTTATCATATATATAAAATATTCAGAAAAATCTATTATGCTTTTGGGGACTATATATATGTATATGAAAGAGATTTTAAGGGCTTATTTGGTACAGCGTATTGTACTGTATTGTATTATATTGTATTGTATTTTCTATATACAATATAAAACAATACAACGCAATACGATATAATATAATATGGTGCATTAAATATGCACTAATGGGTTGTTTTAATTTGGTGCCTTATGTTGCTCAATTTCTTTTATAATAGTTTAACATACATATGAAATTATTGGGTTTTGGTTCATGGCTTGTAATGTGAAAGAGTTACATACCCAATGAGTTTTCTTCTTTTTTTTTTTTTTTTCAAACAAATGTGAAAGGCATATAAATCAGTGGTTTTTATTGTTTTGTTTGTTGTGTATATATATGTGTGTGTGTGCAAGTGTTTTAGTTGACGGATGATAAGTGTGAATTATAATATACTATGAAAAGTTTAACACTTCAAGAACTCATGCGTGTCTAGCTTTATGTTCTTATTACAGTAGTAGTTGTGTGTGTCCATGTGTAATAGCTATTCATGTATGACGACATATATCCATAAAAACGCATTTAAATGTATGGCTACTATATGAAATATCACTATCATTGTTGTTATTGATGATATTAGGACAGCTAGCACATATAGCGTGACGATGATATTGAAGCTTTTCACTTGTCACTTGTTTTATTTTAGATATAAGGTAAGTAGAAATTCATTTCAACTGCATCACAAGATTGTTGTTGTAATATATATGATTTACTATAGCACTTGCATTCATGGCATAAAGGCAAATGTATAATTTTTTGAGGAAAATCATTGTACTATAAGTAAGAGATTGTTTATATGTGCGCTATGTAGTTAGCTCGTAAGTGGCCTTAGTTAAGTGCCATGGGGTAGCTTAGGACTCAAGTGGTTTCATGGGAGTGCCTAAGACCATCTTTCAGATCGTTGTCTCATGGGGTAGCCTGAGGCATTATTGATTGGTGAAGATTTGTTAGTATGCATACATACTTGTAACAGAGCTAAATGGGCAGACTCATGGTGTACATAACTATGCATGCATTAAACATTTTTATGATATGGTAGGTAGAGCCAACACATGATACCACTACATTGAATTGCATAGTTTCCACTTACAGAGTGTTAGCTCTTTTTTCTTTTTCTTTTTTTATCTTGTGATGCAAATGAGGGTACATATCAGTAATGTTGAATTGAAGGTTGACTAGCATGCTCAACGTTCTTGTGACTCTACATATATGGACATTGTTGACCGTACATGGGCACATTTTTGTTTAAGTTTCTTATTTTGGTACTTGTAAATACTATGAGATGGTTATAAGTACAATTTTAGGTGTTTTATTTTACGATGTAAATTATTGTAAATATTTATCACTAACCTATCTTTTGTACATATAGATGTGTGGTTTTTTGTAAATTACAAGGTTTTTCTAAAAAGTTTAAATTTTCCCGTTGTTTTCTTAAATAATTATATGTTATTAATGGTGTTGTCTAGCTTGATTATATGTATTAGCAGTGTGATTAAGTTAGACAGGCATCATAGTTTGGTATCAGAGCTTTTGGTTTAAAGTGGTTATGTAGACCGTCCATATACAAGGATCATAGGTTGGGAAAGTGCAGTTGACCAGCAAGTTGTTTTTATGTTTTCTACGTCAATTATTATTATTGCGTATTGTTCTTATTGGCCATTATTGTTATTTGTAAGAGTTAAGAGGTTATTTGCATGAGAAAAATAATAATGGTTAAAACTAGGGGACAAACTTCAGTTAGAAGCTAGCAGGATGAGAGAAATTCCCGCATTGACCGTCTTACTGAATTAGTCGAAAGGTTCCTAGAATGAGACATGAGACAAGAAATGGAGCCTCCACCTCCTCCTCTACCACCAGCAGCTCCTATTGAACAAGTTGAAAATGATTTGGTAGTTAAGAAATTTCAAAAATTCAAGCCACCAGAGTTTTCGGGTAGTGTAGATCCTAAAGATGCTGAGAATTGGCTTAGGACAATGGAGAGAATGTTTAATTATGGCCAAATTCCCAATGTTGAAAAAGTTTCATGTGCTTCTTTTATGCTTCGTGATGATGCCAGTTATTAGTGGCACACAATGGCTAATGTTCGTGATGTGACAACCATGACTTGGGAAAGATTTAGAGAAATCTTTGAAGCAAAATATTTCACAACGGTTACAAGGAGGTAGAAGAAGAAAGAGTTCGTGAACCTAAAACAAGATAATATGTTTGTTGCAAAGTATATTAGAAAATTTAAAGAACTGTCTCATTATGCTCCTTAACTGGTGAGTATTGATGCTGTTAAAATAGAACAATTCATGGAGGGTCTGAAGCCAAAAATATTCAAGAATGTAATAGTGGCTGGAATAGAAAATCAAACTTATTCTAAAATAGTAGAAAGAGCTCTAGATGTGGAATGTGCAGAGAATATAATTTGAGATAGAGGCAAAGAAGCAAGGGAAAAGGAAATGAAGGAAAAAGAGGAAAGCAAGAATAATTTGAAGCCTAACTTTCAATACAGTAAAGGAAAGCCACATTGGAATAAGGGAAATAAGAGACTAGGTCCATGGAATCAAAATCAGGCCCAAATCTCTAATTAGTCAAAACGTCTAAAGATTGAAACGATAACACCAAATACAGGTAGTCCAAAACCCAAATGTGCTAAATGTGGGAGATTTCATTTTGAAGCCTGCATGGAAGGACCAAAAGCATGTTATAATTGTGGAAAAATAGGACATTTTGCAAAAGACTACAAAGTAAATGATCAGAAGAAAGTTCTAGCTCGAGTTTTTGCTTTTACTCAAGAGGATGCAGAGACCAATCCTTCAGTTGTCTGCAGTGAGATTTTTATCTCTGGCATACCTACTCATACTTTGGTGGATTCAAGAGCAACAAATTCATTTGCATTTAGTGATTATGTGACAAAATTAGGTAAACCACCAGACAAGCTTTCTGTTAAGTATAGTGTTAGTGTTCCATTTGGAGACACTCTTCAATCAGATCAAGTCCTTCAAGGCTGCAAGATAATGATTGATGGAAGAGAGTTACTTGTGGATTTGATTATCCTTGACATGTCAGATTACGAGGTGATTTTGGGATTGGATTAGCATGATACTATAGATTGCAGAAAGAAAATGGTGATGTTTCGACCACCAGAACAGGAAGAGTTTTCTTTCATAAGACCTATAAGTAAGTTAAGAACCCCGATGATCTCCACTTTGAAAGCCCGCAGATTGCTAGATAGTGGTTGTATTGGTTATCTGGCTAGTGTGGTAGATACACAAGTTCAACAAAAGCTCGGGCCTTAAGATGTACTAGTGGTTTAAGAATTTTTAGAAGTATTTCCTGAGGACTTACCAGGATTGCCGCCAAATAGGGAAATTGAGTTTGCCATTGACTTGGCTCCAAGCATAGCTCTAATCTCCAAAACACCTTATAAAATGGCTCCAATAGAATTAAAGGAATTACAAGTTTAGCTGCAGGAATTATTGGATAAGGGTTTCATTCGTCCTAGTTTTTCTCCTTGTGGAGCCCCAGTATTGTTTGTTAAAAAGAAAGATGGTACGATGAGGTTATGCATTGATTATAGAGAATTGAATAAGGTGACCATCAAGAATAAGTATCCATTCCCAAGGATTGATGATTTGTTTGATCAACTTCAAGGTGCGGGAGTATTTTCTAAGATTGATCTCCAATCATGATACCATCAGCTAAAGATTAAAGAGGAGGATATCTCCAAAACTACATTCCAAATAAGATATAGGCATTACGAATTTCTAGTGATGCCTTTGCTCCAGCTGCATTTATGGATCTAATGAACATAATATTTAAGGATTATCTTGATAAATTTGTTACCGTATTTATAGATGACATCCTTATATACTCCCATTCTACAGAGGAGCATTTTAGACACTTAAGATTAGTGTTGAGTAAGTTGAAGGAAAAGAAATTGTATGCGAAATTTAAGAAATGGAAGTTTTAGTTAGAGAAAGTTGCCTTTCTCACGCATGTTGTATCTAAGGATGGTATTTCGATTAATCTAGGAAAAGTGGAAGCAATAGGTAAATGGTCACAGCTAACAAACGTGTCAGAAGTATGTAGTTTCTTAGGATTAGTTGGTTACTATACGAAATTTGTTAAAGGATTTTCAAAGATAGCTTCAACACTAACACTATTGACTAGAAAAAAAAATGTGAAGTTTCAATGGACATATGCTTGTGAGAAGATTTCCAAGAGTTGAAACAAAGGTTAATATCTGCTCCAATACTTGCCATTCCATCACTAGAAGAAAGTTTTGTGGTTTATAGTGATGCTTCCAAAAATGGATTATGTTGTGTTCTTATGCAAAATGGAAGAATAATTGCTTCTGGTTCTTGTCAGCTAAAAGATTATGAGAAGAATTATCCCACTCATGATTTGGAGTTAGCAGTAGTAGTTTTGACTTTGAACACTTAGAGACATTACATTTATGGGGAAAGATGTGAGATCTATACAGATCACAAGAGTCTAAATATTTCTTTACTCAAAAAGAGTTGAATATGAGGTAGAGAAGATGGTTAGAGCTAGTAAAAGACTATGACTGTGTGATCAATTACCATCTAGACAAAGCTAATGTAGTGGCTAATGCTTTGAGTAAAAAATCTTCTACCAGCATTTCTGCAATGATAGTCATTTAGAAACATTTGATATAGGATATAGAAAGGTTTGAGTTAGAAATTGTGCCTAAAGGGTTGATTGAAAGGCTATCAACCCTATCCTTGCAGTTAATGATACAAGAAGAAATCAAGGAGGGTCAACTTACAGATCCTTATTTGATTCACCTACGGAATGAGATAAAGGCTGAAAAGACGATAGATTTCTTGATTTCTGACAATGGAATAATTTATTATGGAAGTAGACTCTGCGTACCAAATGATGAGAACATTAGAAAGAAAATTTTATCGGGGGCTCACAATACACCTTATTCTTCATATCGTGGTGGCAAAAAGATGTATAGAGATCTAAAGAAGCATTATTGGTGGCCACAAATGAAGTTAGGAATAGCCTCATATGTCTCAAAGTGCCTTACCTGTCAACAAGTTAAAGTCGAGCATCAAAGACATGCTGGAAAACTAAAACCTCTTTTGATTCCTGAGTGCAAGTGGGAAGATATTGCCATGGATTTCGTATGTGGCTTGCCTCAAACCCAAGAAGATATAAACTCTATTTGGGTAATAATTGATAGACTCACTAAATCAGTGCATTTTATTCCTATTCAATCAATGTATATAATGCATAAACATGTAGAATTATACATCAAGGAGATCGTTAGACTTCATGGAATACCAATTTCTATTATGTCAGACCGAGATCCTAGATTCACTTCTACTTTTTGGACGAGCCTTCGTAAAGCAATGGGTACTAAACTGGCTTCAGCACCACATTTCATCCTCAGAGTGATGGCCAATCTGAAAGAACTATTCAAATATTGGAAGATATGCTTAGAGCCTATGTATTTTGATTATCTAGGATCATGGACTAAATATTTACCTCTAGCAGAGTTTGCTTACAATAATAGTTATCAGTTAATTATTGGAATGGCTCCTTATAAAGCTTTACATTGAAGAAAATGCAGATCGCCTATTCATTGGAATGAAGTTGGTGAAAGAAAGCTTCTAGGCCCAGATTTGATGCAAAAAATAGCAAAAGTTGTAGAGAATTTCGTGAAAGAATGAAAATAGCTCAAAGTAGACAAAAGAATTATACAAATAAAAGGCAAAGAGATATGCAATTTTCTGTAGGAGACATGGTGTTTCTAAAAATTGAGTCAATAAAGGGTTTGATGAGATTTGGAAGGAAAGGGAAGTTGAGTCTACTATTCATTGGGCCATTTGAGATTTTAGAGGAGGTTGGAGATGTGGCTAATAAACTGGCACTTCCTCCATCATTGCATGATGTGCGTGATGTATTTCATGTTTTCATGCTAAGAAAATATATGCCAGATCCTTCACATATTCTAAACTATGATCAACTGGATGTCCAAAAAGATTTATCATATGAAGAAAGACCAGAACAAATTTTAGACAGAAAAGAGAAAGAATTACGAAACAAGAAAATTCCATTAGTTAAAATGCTTTGGAGAAATCATGCGGTTAAAGAAGCCACTTGGGAAAGGGAAGATGAGTTGAGAAGTAAATGGAGTTATTTGGTAAGTAAATTTTGGGGACAAAATTTCGAAAAGTTGTAGAGGATTGTGGTGCCCTTAAATTCTCACATATAAATTTAGCCAATAATAACATATTTGTATTGCATTTTAATTATTACTAAGTTGCCTAATTTTTTGTTTTTATTAATTTGATTTCGTTATTTGGTGTAGTATAAAGGCTTGGTTTCCTCTACCAATAAGTTTGATGTGCTAGCTTCAGTAGTAGTTATAATAATAACTATGCAATATTTTGGTAATTTTCTTTTACATGTGTATTTGTAATAAGTCTGTAAAAGATTCCATTATTACTATTTTATTAGTTACATTATTAAACATTATTCTGAGAATATATAAGACAATACAATAGTGACTAGTGATCTTTTCCATTGATTGACACGCTATGTAATAATAGTTTTGGATGAGGCTTTCTTTTTCATCCAACAACTAAAGCTTCCCCCCTAGATTAACTCTTTCTTTCTACTAATATTACCTAGCACCTTCATGGTTTTGTGGTAAACTAAATTCTATGCTTTCTCCAACGATTGGCAACAACTCACTACAAGTGAGTTCTTTTTTTTATTGATTTTATAGAAACTGTTCAATTATATGCATGGGCATGCTTGTTTATAAACAAACTTTTAAGAAAGTGACTTTGAATATTAAGGAAAGGATGTAATCCTCAATTAATTTGCTAAATAGAATTAATTTATGTATTCCTACCATTTACACATGTAACTACTTTGTATATATATATTCTAGCTAAATAAGTGTAGTTTAAAGAACATAGAGTTAAGGTTATAAAGAACAATACATAATTGTCCTGATAGCATATGATGAATTATAGTTTATGCTTTTGTTTTGTTTTTCTTTTTTTTTTCTTGCTTACTGTATTTCATATGGTAGTACTAACTCGCAATTGGTGTTAATTAAGTTCTATTCAGATCATAGTATCATATATGTCTAATAAAGTATGTATATGTGACAACTGCTTTTTAGCTTCATTGTTGTGCTGCTTGCATTAGATAGCTAAATATTTATCAATATATAAAATATTCAAAAAAATCTATTATGCTTTTGGGGACTATATATATGCATATAAAAGTGATTCTAAGGGGTTGCTTTAATTTGGTGCCTTGAGTTGCTCCATTTCTTTTATAATAGTTTAATATACATATGAAATTATTGGGTTTTGGTCCATGGCTTGTCATTTGAAAGAGTTATATACCCAATGAGTCTTTCTCTTTTTTTTTAAACAAATGTGAAAGGCATATAATTTAGTGGTTTTGATTGTTTTGTTAGTTGTGTGTATATATATATGTGTGTGTGTGTACAAGTGTTTTAGTTGACGGATGATAAGTGTGAATTATAACATACTATGAAAAGTTTAACACTTCAAGAACTCATGCATGCCCAGCTTTATGTTCGTTTTACAGTAGTAGTAGTGTGTGTCTATGTGTAAAAGCTATTCATGTATGACTACAAATATCCATAAAAATGCATTTAAATGTATAGTTACTATATGAAATATCACTATTGTTGTTGTTATTGATGATATTAGGACTACTAGTACATCTAGCTTGACAAGGATACTAAAGCTTTTCACTTGTCACTTGTTTTCTTTTAGATACGAGGTAAGTAGAAATTCATTTCAACTGTATCAAAAGATTGTTGCTGTAATATATATGATTTACTATATCACTTGTATTCATGGAATAAAGGCACGTGTATACTTTTCTGAAGAAAATCATCGCACTATGAGAAAGAGATTGTTTGTATGTACGCTATGTAGTTAGTTTGTAAGTAGCCTTAGTTAAGTTCCATGGGGTAGTCTAGGACTCAAGTGGTTTCATGGGAGTGCCGACGGCCATTTTTTAGACCGTTGTCTCATGGGGTGGCCTGAGACATTATTGATTGGTGAAGGTTTGTAAGTATACATGCATGCTTGTAATAGGACAATGTAGGCGACTCAGGGTATACATTACTATGCTCATATTAAACTTTTTTTATGATTTGGTAGGTGCAATGGAAAATTTATGAGCCAACACATGATACCACTACTTTAAATTGCATAGTTTCTACTTACTAGGCATTAGCTCTTTTTTTTTTATCCGGTTTTGGGTGGTGTTTCATTTTGAGATGTAAATTATTGTAAATATTTATCGCCAGCCTATCTTTTGTAAGTATAGATGTGTGGTTGTTTGTAAACTACAAGGTTTTTTTGAAAAGTTTAAATTTTCCCATTGTTTTCTTAAATAATTATATGTTATTTATGGCGCCGTCTAGCTTGATTATATGTATTAGCAGTGTGTTTAGTTAGGCAGGCATCACATATCACAGGGTTTAAGTTACAGCTTCGAGTTCCAACTTGATTTTCAAACGCTCTCTTTCTTGGATTGTTATCTCTCATAAAAAATTTTAATTTTTCTTGGAACTTTTTTAGTTCAAACTTGGTCTATTTAAGAGCTTGTTTTTCTAATCTAAAAGTTTGAATTTAAAATATTTTAACAATTTAAATTTTATGAGAAAAACATTATATCAAAGTTGCTTCGAATTATTTTTTCAAACGGATTTTAACTTGTCTTAAAAAAAAATTTAAAAAAACTACATAAACTCTAGATCCATTTTACTCTCAACTATAACCATTTTCCTAACTGAAACAAGAGTGTTTGGAAACAAAGTTGAAAATTAAACACTATAGCATGTGACAGCTTTACACTATAGTAAACTTTTACTTTTCACTGTAACATATGAAAGCCTCATATTAGACTAAGTGCTCTACGGATTAAAAGATGTGATAAGTTTTGGAGACATTTAATCAATAAAGAGTTTATTTATTATTTATATATCAAACGTTGTCCTCTTTATATTCATTTCTATTGAATATATGATAAGCAAACAAAAGTTTAATATTGTCAGTCTAAACCTTTGAGTGTTAGACATGTATGCCCCAAGTAGTAAAGATGTAATATGTTTTTGGATACATTTTCATCAATAAAGAGTTTATTTATTATTCATATACTAAATTATTGTCCTCTTTATATTCATATTTGTTGAATGTATGATAAGCAAACAAAAGTTTAAGACTGTCAATTTAAGCCTTTAGAATTAGGCATATGATGGACAAATTATACAGAAGACATGCTTCTAAAGATGACAATCTAAATTATAAGCTCCGCAATCGAGGGAATAAAGTTGGGCACTTTATTCATGCAAAGATTGTTATGTTATCTATACCCCTAACGGGAGATGGTTTGTTTTGACCATCGGAGGTGGACTCCACAGATAAAAACATTGGTGCATTGTCATAGGTAATGATGTATTGAATTGGGACATAAAGTGCAATTGATTTGGATTAATAATTCTATCTTGGCAAATTAATTCACTTTAGAGAATCATATATGTTGTATCTTAATCCTGAGATGAATAGTGGGCCCGTTGTCTTGACTTATGTCTTCTAATATTCCAAAAGGTGACATCCATAATTTATGTTAGTATGCATACTGGTACGTTGGAGACATGACTCTTGATAGCATAGACTTATTATTCATAGATACAGAATCCATAGCTCTTCTTTAGGAATTGATGATATTCTTTTATATGCGTTATCCTGCAATTGAAAAACTAGAACGCTCAACTATTTAGATACATAGGTGTAACCGAATGGTATACTGTCTTTGGATGATAAGTTTTTCAATGGTGAAATAATGGAACATAAGAGAAAAATAATCATAAAGGTAAGACAAAGTTTATCTTCAAGCTGATTATGGATATCCTATGGGGATACAATACATTATGATATGTCATGGAGACTTAGTTATTCGGGCTTCATAATTCTATGTAGTTTGAGAGTGTAGCTCTAAGCTTTTAGTGGAGTAATGTCAGAGTTGGAAATTATGAAATGTATATTTGTGATATTGAGTTTCATAATTATTGGGAGCTTGAACTATATAGGTCCATCAGGTCCCATTTGCCAACCATAATAAATCCTGTAATGATACGGAGTGCTATTCTAACTAATTGGTGACTTATGTTAAATTATTAGATTTACTAAAATTCTAATTAATTGGATTTAATAATTCATGTTAATTTCTCGGTTGAATTAATTTTGTAATTAATTCAAGATAAACATGTTTGTTTGTCAATTGAATTACTTTGGTAAATTAATTCAAGATAAATGTGTTGAATTATTGTCAATAATATCTTATTTGTATGGGTTTATCTATATATGACTATTTTAATCAGATAACTTCTCTATTGGGTTATTTGAATTAAAATTGAGGAGGTTTATGAAAGATAACCAGAACTAATAAGATAGAAATTATCTATTTGGTTGAGATAGTATCTCTCGGATCAACTTGTAGAGTTCGAATTAAATTCGAACTCGGAGATCAGCAATGACGCGGTCGACCGTGCCTTTGTTTTGCGGTCGACTATGACAATTAGAGTTTGAATTTGATTACATGGATTAGACTCTAAAACTTATTCAAACTCAAATTTTGAGGTCTTATCTGATAATAATTGACCGTAAGTCTAACTTCTATAAATAGGGAGTGGGACTCATAGGTTATTTAGATCAATCGTGAGATCAAGAGTGAGCACTTTATTTTGTGATTCTCTTAAACTCCCCTAAAGAGTTATTATTCACAATTCATGAATGGTAACTTTGCATATTTCTCAATTGGTTGGAAGGAGAGTCACCGAGAAAGAGCTGTACGACGTGTGCCCACACCCACTCCAATCATGGATAGAGAATAGCAAAGAAGACTAGTTGGTTGAGGGTCTTCTGGAACGTTCTTCTCTTCATCGATTGTAGGAGATCTTCAGCAAACAAGATTATTAAGGTCTGGTTAAGTTATGCATATAGCGTGTCAAACTTGTGTTTGAAAAATACTCTGGTATAAAAAAATTTTACTTTCTGCTACATACTATTTTTTCAACATTGAGATTGTGCATACGATGGATAAATTAAGTGGAAGACATGAATTTTAAAGGTGATAGTCTAAGATTGTTATGTTGTCTATATCATAATGATAAGGTCCGCAATCAAGTTCATGTTAAGATTGTTATGTTGTCTATATCTCTAATGAGAGATGACTTATCTTGCTCATCGAAGTGAGACTCCACGAGTAGAAACAGTGGTATATTGTCATAGGCCATGATATGTTGGATCGGGACAATAGTTTAATTAATCTGATTAATAAGTCCATTTGTTTAAATTAATTCACTTTAGACAATTATATGTTTTATGTATTAATCCTGAAATTAATTAATGGGCTCATATTCTTAACTTATGTCTTTTGATGTATCAAATGGTGACATCTTGATTTGATAATGATATACATACCAGTACATTGGAGACATACTCTTGATTGATGTAGACTTGTTATTCATAGACTTGAATCCATAACTCTTTTATAGAGTTAATGATATTCTCTTATAGGCGTTATCATGTAATTGGAAGACTAGAGCACTCAATTGCTTCGATACATAGGTGTAATTGAATGGTATACTATTTATGAACAGTAAGTATTCTAATAGTGATATAATGGAACATAAGCTAAAAATAATCAGGAAGGTAAAATGAAATTTATCCTTAAGCCGATTATGAATATTCTAGGGGAATGTCACACATTATGATATGTCATGGATGATT
Organism: Artocarpus hirsutus; assembly: GCA_946598075.1. NCBI lineage: Eukaryota > Viridiplantae > Streptophyta > Magnoliopsida > Rosales > Moraceae > Artocarpus > Artocarpus hirsutus. The sequence continues at coordinate 3,160 of CAMOHE010054224.1, read as the reverse complement.
AGCTTATTGAAGCTTTGTAATTTTATATTGTTCGATAGTGTTGCTTTAAGCTTTTAGTAGAATAGCGTTAGAGCTGATAATTATAAAATATATGTATCTGGCATATGTTATTTTATAATTATAGGAGCTTGATCTAATAATTCATGTTAGTTTATTTGTTGAATTAATTTTATAAATTAATTCAAGATAGACATGTCAAATTATTTGGATAATATTTTATTTGATGTGGGATTATCTGTATATGAGTGTTTTAATCAAATAACTTCATTATTGATATGAATCCCACCAAAAAACTGACAAAACCCTTGAATTAAGAAAGTCTCTGAGATCATTTAGAAATAGATTTGTATGAAACTACGACTCATTGCTCATAGTGAAGAAAGGAACTTGGCATATTGAAGACGCTACAATAAATTATGGGACGATTGATTGATAAGTCGACGGTGAACACCATGGAAATTTCGATAAGTTCAAAAAGTTACTAAAAAATCCCTAACAACCAGGCTTAAAGTTGCCAATATCTAAAAGGGAAACTAAAAAAAAAATAGAAATCAGGAAATTAAAAAAAAAAAAAAGAAACTACAAATAACCTAACTTCCCTTATATACACGCTTACTCCACAATTAGAAAACTACTATAAACACTCCTACTCCACAATCAGGAAAGTACTCAAATTGGCATGCAAGCCTTACAACTCAACAATAACAAATAAGGAAAGTAATTTAGCTATCTTGAAAAGATTGCAGTCATCCTTCTTGAAGAGTGAAAATGGGTAAGTCACTAGTTTAGGAAACTAAGCTAAATTGGAAATTAGGCTGAATTGGAAACTACGTTGAATTGGCGCTTCTTTTTGAGGAAACTCTTCTAGATTATTCCAAAGCTTGAATCTTGGTAAACCAAACTTGTGGAACACATGGGACATTTCCCTTAGGCCTACATGAATTCACCTCAGTCCAAATGCTTTGAATCAGCCCATTAAAAGTTTATTTGAACCTTTTAGCTCGAGGCCTTGTAACTGGCCCAATTGGAACTTGAATAGGATTCACACTCCATTTGTTAGCTGTGTCCTCATCATCTATTGGGTAATTTAAATTAAAACTGAGACGTTATCTAAGAATCTTGTGTGAAACAAGATATTTTGGAAAAATAGTATGCAGTAGAGTTTTAAAATTTTAAGGCTAGAGTATTTTCTAAAACACAAGTTTGACACACTATATGCATAAATTAACCAGATCTTACTAATCTCATTTGCCAAAAAGCTCCCACAATCTATAAAGAGAAAGGCGTTTCAAAAAAGCCTCAATCAATTGGTCTTCTTTGCTACTCTTTATCCATGATCGGAGTGTGTGTGGGCGCACGTCGTACAGCTTTTTCCCGATGACTCTCTTTCCAGCTAATCGAGGAAACCCAAAACTAAGGTTTGTGATTTGTGAACAATAGCTCTCAGGGAGTTGCTGAGACTCACAAACTAAAGTGCTTACTCTTAATTCCCCAATTGATCTAAGTAACTGTTGGAAAAATAATACGCAGTGGAATTTTTAAATTTTAAATCAGAGTATTTTCCAAAACACAAATTTGACATGCTATATGTATAAATTAACCTGATCTAACTGACCTTGTATAAGCCAAAAAGTTCCCGAAGTCTGTGTAGAGAAGTAACGTTCCAGAAGAGCCTCAACCAACTGGTCTTCTTTGCTATTCTCTATCCACGATCGGAGTGAGTGTGGGCTCACATGTACAGCTCTTCCTCAAGGTGACTCTCCTTCCAATCAATTGAGAGAACCCAAAGCTAATGTTCGTGATTTATGAACAAGAGCTCTCAGGGAGTTTCAGATTCTCACTAATAGAGTATCACTCTTAATCTCTCTATTGATCTCTGAATAACTCATTAGACTCACTCCCTATTTATAGAGTTTGGCTCTAGGGTCATTCCTTATCAGATAAGGTCTCAAAAATTCGAAACAGAACCAAATTCGGGTCTATATCGGATAAGATACACGTAAAAACGTGTGAAAATGCGCGATTTTTAATTCGTGCATAGGCAGGCCGAACTTTTT